>VWPU01020152.1:0-42407 GCA_013398955.1 Callaeas wilsoni
GCCCGGCGCGGGCTCGGCGGAGGGTCGGGGGGCGGCAGCGAGGGGCCGGGCCGGGCGGGGCGCCGTGTGCCCGCGGCGCTCTGGTCGTGGCAGCTTCGTCCCGGCCGCCGTCCCCGCCGCAGCCTGAGGGGCGCTGAGGAGAACGGGAGGTTTTTGGAAGAGGCGCGTAGAGGAGCCCCGGGCTGACCGCCGGCCCCGCCCGCAGGCTCACGCCATGCTGCGGGCGCTTCCCCGTCTCTGAGGAGAGGCGAAGGGGTGGCAGGGGACGGCGGCGGCGCGGTTGCTAAGGTAATGGGAGTGGGCTGCTCTCCTCGCCGTCTTTTTACTGCTTATCCGCATCTGTGTGGCGAGCGGTTGTCACTCGGCTCTGCCCTGGCAGCGGGATCCCGGTGCTGGTCCCGCCGCGGAGAGCGGAGCCCCGAGCCCCGGGGTGGGAGTTCGCTGCCCGTCGCTAGTAGCGGACAGGTGCAAGGCGCGTGTTCTGCGTGTGTGTTACGTGTGTGTCTGTGTATGAGGTGCCCGGCCGGGGGGAGGCCGTGCCCTGCCCGGGCCGTGCGGACCCCCGAAAGCACCGCGGCTGCGGTTCGCCCTTCCGCAGGGTCCCGGGGAAGGGGGCCCGGTCTCGGGTCCCGGCGCAGGGCGCTGGAGGTGCCTGGGCGCTGTCCGGGCGGTGCGGCGGTGCCCACGCCCCGCGGGGCGCGGCTCAGGGGACGCGGCGTCCCGGCAGGTGTGAGGGCAGCGCACGGGGAGCCGGAGCTCGGTGGGGGCATAGGACAACTTGTGGTGCCCAGAAGCCCCAGGTCTTTTCGAGGAGGGCCTCGGAGAAGGACGAGGGGGAGCAAGCGCTGGGGTACAGCTTGAAGGGTGAGCTGGTGCCCTGTGGGAAAACTTGGAAACTGTTTCGCTTCGGTAGCGTATTGCAATAATACACTTCCATCTGCCGACAAAGTGCATTTGCATGAAGACAGATCGGTGTGTGAGAGTAAAGCTGCCAGGCACTCTCCTCCCAGAATCTTAATCTCCTGTGACACTGAAAGCATCTTCTTAGTCACTAGCTGTGATGGCATAAGTAGAGGAGTGTGTTGCAGGGCCAGTAAGAAGCTTCAAGTATTTTTTTCCTGAGGAAGACGCTGATTTTTGTATAAATAACGGCACGCTGCCGCTTGTACGCTGCAGACATACTAGCAGCCAGGGCTGCCGCTCCGAGGAGCTGCCTACGCCTGTGGCTCTGAGCTTGGCGTCCCGTCGGCACCGGCGCTGCCCTCGCTGGGACGGCCTAGGTAAGTCGGGGCTTCCTTCAGCTGACCTGTGAGGGGCTTGGCAGAACCGCATCCCAGCTGTAGCCTGTGTGCTATACGTGATGCTTCCCTGAAATTAAAGATATGCATGATTTGCTCTTGGTGGAATTTTACCACTGTGTAGGGATTGGAAAGCAGGAAAATCTATCTTTGTTCAATAAACTCATACTGTAAATCTCACCTTTGTGTTGGCATGTTGCAGCGGATATTGGTGGTTTCCCACCCCAAAGAAAGCTACTTTCCGTGTGTGTTTCTGTGTTTCTGGAGGAGGTGCTTTGTGAGCTGTTAGTGCGAAAAGTGCTTCGTAAAGGTGTAGTGGTTTTTGGAATTGCATGCTGGAGAACATAGATAAAGAGGTTAACTGTAGTTCAACGCTTTGGTGATTTTAAGTTATTTAGCTTTGGGGCTTTAAGACACTTGATATCATCCTGAATATTCTCCATGGCCGACTGGGATTTATTTTTATTTTTGAGTAGAAGTATATTTGATACCATAATTTTCCTTTTTTTTTGTAATGCCAGATTTATTCTAATCTTGCAGATCAGAAGAACTAGGAATTGTTTACTGTGGGGTTATGATCTATAATACTTTCTCACCAGCTGATTTGGAACACTTTCACTATACTTCCTTGTAAATCTGCTTTAAAAAGAGGTCAGATGTTGAAGAGCAGTTATTGACTTGGGGGCATATTGTTACAAACACAGAATAATAGTGTTCATTGCTTGAATGTGTGTGTGAAATGCTGAAGAAACTGTTTAGACTCAGCCAATATTGACTTTATTTTTAGATGAGCTGTTCCTTTTTCTAATGACTTGACTGATAGAACAATTGATGACAAACATTCCAATTTCCTTCCTAACTGGCTGCAAGTGTGATGGATTAGATAGCTGTTCTTTTTCCCATTCTGAACTGTATTAGAGGGAAAAATAGTAGTTTGCTACACATCTTATACTGAGGTTTATGGTAATAGAAGATTGCTGTTCACCTGATTTTTCTGTTTATTTTCCTTGCTACCCTTCCCTTCTAAGAAAAGTTGCAGTAGGTTGCTGCATAGAGTAATTGGCAATGCTGCTTACCTTAGTTTCTCTCTGACAGTTCCTGTGATGCAGGTAGTACAGACACCTGTTTTAATCAATGATGCCTGCAGATAAGAGGAAAAAGTGTGTCCTCTTAAAGCAGCAGTTACCTCCTTGCTAACCACTTACAAGGTGTTTTGGTGTCTAGCATGTAATTCTAGTGAGCACACTGGTATGGCAGAAGTGAGCAGAGCACTTTTCATTCGTGGCAGTAACTTCGCTTTTTTTAATGCTGCTGAGGCAGCTGAGGAAAGCTGAATGTATGGACAGGAAATGCTAGGCTTTGTTGTCGTCCATTCGAGCAGGCAAGAAGGGGGGAAAAGGAGAGGGCAGTCCTGTCCCAGCAGACTGCAGCAAACTAACAGATGGCAGGGAAAGAGAAGAAGCTAATATATGTGGAGTAGCAGGAAGAGAAAATAGCTGCAGTGTGTCATTTTAACATGGTATGTTGGGATGCTATGTTAGTCTGTGGTGAAACTTCGGGATCTTGCGGTGCCATGGCTCAGCTTCCTAACAGAAATAAAAGGGTGTTGTGGGGTGATGATGTTTTTCTTTCCTTGATAATGATATGAGTCCTCAGCTTTTCAAGAACGAGGGGTAATTAACACAGGAGACTTTGGCTGGGTATACCTTTGATATCTAAATCAAACACTGCAGTTGTATAGTGGCAGCAGAACAAGGGCGAGCTGCTCTTCCCATGCCCAATGTTACAAGAGTACGGTTTTGCCTTTATGATGGGTTATTGTGTTGTTTGTGCTTGTTACCTGAAGCTTCAGTTTCTGGAAGCACACCTTGGCTCTCTAGAGGGGAGATTGTAGGAACAAACAGGCCCACTTCACCAAGCAGCCCTGGACTGTTTCAGGTAACAAATATTGCACTTAATTGTCAGAACTGAAGTGCTCCTGCTTCCTCTTGGGACTCTTCTCAACATCTTCATGGCTGCATTATTATCTATGTCAACTCACACTATGGCATTATAATTACAAAGAAAACCTGGGTGCAATAAGAATATTATGTTGATGATTTGGAAGGGTGCTTATTCACGTCAGACTTTGAACTGCTGTCCCCAATGTGGTGTAAGATATGAAGAATCATATGCCTTATGAAGAATCAAGCAGCATGGTGGCCCTGTGCTATTACTGAAAGTTGTAGTAGTACTTTAAAACCTGTTCACTTGCAGCTTGGTCTGTGTGAGACAAGCTGACCAGAGCTGTGCTGGCCAAGCACATTTCAGAAACTTCTGGGTGGCTGTCGGTGGTGATGGTAGTTGTTTTCAGAAGCATCTGGTCAGTCACTTTGTTCCTGTGAAGTTACACATCTGACTTCCTCAGGCTACAAAATTTCCTCTTTGCATCTTTGAGCACTTACATATAGTTGAACATCTGTCTTCATATTCTGAACTGTATTATTATGTTCCTACATCTAAAATCTATTTTTTCCTGCATTTTCTGCCTCCATTCTTCATCTTTTAACTTTCTGGTGACTGTGAAAGCAATGCTTGCATTTTGGTGGTGGTGGATTTATGGGGGTTTAGAGGTGACTAGAGTACTTTGAAAAATTTGGTGTATCTTTTTATCTTTGAAAAGATAATAATAAAAAGATGTATCATGGAGAGTTCTGAACTGATTACAACTTTCCTTCAATAATATAATGGGCTTTAAAGTTTTTAAAGGATGATATTAGTGTTAGTGTATCCACAGTGTTTTCTTAATCTATATAAATTTTACCATGAAAAGGTGTTTCCATGATTTCAGTTAGTGTTTCCAGCTGGAGTAATAGCATGTTGTGGTGACTGAGGAATGAGCTAATTTCTGTTGTTGTGCTCTATCTATGAAGAGGAGCAAGAAAGAGGAGCTAATTTGTGTTTTTCTTGTTGGTTGTCAAGCTCTAGAAAGATTGTGGAGTCAAGAGAGACTGCTGCTACCCACTTATGTTGCATCAGATCTCATACTATTTTTTAACATCTCTGCAGCGGGTGGCGAAGAATGTGGAGAGAAGGAAAGAGAAGGAGATTAAAATTTCAGTGAGCAATAAGGTTCTGACACTCTGACATCTCAGGAGCTCTGCACTGTCATGCTGGAAACAGGTGTCTGTTCCTAGACTCAACAGCACAGGTACTGCCCTTTGCCTGCACAGGGGTGGTGGGGACCATGAGGCAGTGAGGAGGAATTAGTGCTGCACTTTTGTAGGAATCTTCAGTTACACACTATAAACATTAGCCCAATGGTAAAGGACAATATTTCATCTTTTTCATTGTGCTTATAGGTCCTGGCATCAGCAGTGAAAGGTTCACGTGGTAGTTAAAGATCCTCACACTACAGGCCTAGTATGCTATGGGGATGTGTGTTGAGCAAATGATAACTAATGGCTTGAAAGTCAGGGTTTAGATATCCAATTTATTGCTCTGTCATTTGTTGTGTGAATGTGGGAAGTCACTTAATTTCGCTGTGATTTAGTTGATCATTTTGTAAAAGAAAATACTGTTTGTGTCACAGATGAGCAACTAGTTCTAGATAATGTGTTCATCATTGTAAGAGCAATCTGGCAGAGATGTATCAACTCAATTAAACCAACTGTCTTTATAGGATTATTATAGTGTAACACTAGCAGTAGTCAAATATATTAGTATTTATAATGTATGTAGCCTATATTGGTATTTGTAGCAGTCCAGTTATGGCATTGTGAAGTTCAGGTTAGATGAACCACAGCACTGGGATTTGTAGGCTCTGCTGAACTGTGTGGATGTGTGGACTCGATAGCTAATTCAGGAGTGGCTTAAGTGCTTTTTACATTGCAATTACCGAAGTGATTTGTGTGTAATTTGCATCTGAAAAGGCTGTGTGCTGTTGTGATAAACAGCAGGGCAGTGAAATCATAGTATATTGCATCATGTCCTTGAAGTAGGTGGGATGCAACCAGTTGTGTTCATTTGCACTGAGGGTATTTCATGGTGCCACGTCTTCAAGGATACCTGTGCTTTTGGGTAGCAAATTTCCCATTTTATTTGATTGCAGGATACTTGCAATTTTCCATCCTCTTGAGAATGAACAACCAGCGAGAATTCTCAGCACTTTGGGACATTTTAAATGAGATTATGCAGTTGCTGATCAATGTGGGGCTGGGTTGATTCTATCAACTTGCATAAGATTGCTTGAAGGGAACTTCATATTAGCAAGCTCTCTTGGGAACAGGGAGTTTAGGTGGAGTAAATCTGAATTTGGAATCTAACAAGAACTGAGGCCTGTATTTTGTTTGTTTAGTTTTTTTTTTTTTTAAATTTTAATATTTTCTTATCAGTCTGTATTACAGCATCCATTATTTTGTGCATCTTCTCATTCAGTTTTATATTTGAATCAATTTTCTTCAGTTATTTTCATCTTACTGGATACAATGTAAAATACAAAGTGCAGTCCATGCCCCAGAAGTAGCTTACTATAGTTGCAATTAGTATTTTCTATGGTACATAAAGGCAAGGGACTTTCAGAGATGGTGTATTTGCTGGACCAGCTTCAAAGAACAGGATACTCTTTGCACACCTTAACTGATCCAGTGGAAGATTTATATTGGAGAATGGATTAGAAGTCTACCCTCAAGCTCTGTATTATCAGTACAGTTATCCATTTTCCACAGGGAGTGATTCTGGCCAATAAGTTGGCATTGTTGCAAAACAACAAAATACAGCTTCAACTTTGTAACTGCTGTTCCTTGCTGGCTGATAGTGCTGAATAAATACTGCTGTAGTTTGGGTTCACCAATTCACATGAAGTTCAAAGTTGAGCTATAGCGATCTCTTTGCATTTCTAAATTTTTATAGCACTGACACTTGTTTTAGTTAAATATTCAGCATATACTTGCTATCCCATTCTCTGTAGCTATCCTTGGTAACAGCATGTTGGCTCAGAGCCTTTCCAAGAGGCCTTGCGTTAACAGCAGTATTATTTTATTGGAAGGGAGATTGATTACCAGTGAACGCTGCATTTTTTTCCTGAATTCTTTGGAAGAGGGATGGACGTATTGGAGGCAGTTTCTTCCTGCTATAACATCATTCTGGTCCATTAAAAGTAAATTTAGTATGCAAGTGCCCGTTTTAACAATTGATTTCATAAAGGAAAAAAACTGCCTAGTTAACCAGCAATTCATATGTCAATATTCACTACCATCCATCTCCATTCCATTTTTCCTTCTGGTTATCTTGGGAAGCCAGGACCTAGTCAAAGTTAGATGCCAAAAATTACTTTATATTGACTTCCACCCCTGTGTTTCCTGGATGTAACATCCAGATCCAGATGGTATTTTCAGCATTCTAGAATAGCTAAGAATATCTGCAGATATAGAAATATATAAAATCAAAATGGAGTGTGTGGCAACCTGGGGAAAGGGGAGGAAAGTAATCCATTTACATGGTTTATCAAGAAGTAGTCTGATCACCTGCCAGGTGACAGAGGCTGATCACCAGTGGCTCACACAAATGGAACAACTGGAACTGTCCATCCTGAGTGTTGTTTGTTAGACAGTGACAGCGTGAGCGCTACTACGGCTGTTGCATATGGAGAGAAAATTGCTCAAGACCATGGAGAGCACCCTTTTTGGAGGTGGTGTGAGGCCTTGGTGATCCCTGGTTAGCAATATTCTGCTTAGACCACCATGAATATTTACTCTTTTTATGAACTGACATACATAACTGGGAACAGCAAGTGATTGGTGAGAAGTACCTACAGACACCTACACATTAGATTACTCAGGGGCTGCGTTTAAACTTGTGTTTATCTGCAGGAAGCCAAGTAGCTTGGATTGAACCATGTCTGAGAGCTAGTTTCGTCTAAAAGATGGCTGTGTCCATACTGCATATCCTTGGCCAGAGGGGTCTCAGACCTCTGGCCCTCAGCTGGTATATCTGTGGTCTGAAGATACAGTGATTACTGTGGATGTTTTGTTTTTTTTTCAAGCACAGTGTATAAAAAAAAGTGAGATTGTCCTGCAGCCCATCAGAAGGATGAGGTTAAGCATTGTAGGACTTGGGACATGTTGGGCAGCTGTATGGTGTTGCAGAACCTATTGGGAGACTGATAATGGATAATAAGTAGGAAGCCAAACCCTGCTTAAGATCATCCATGCTGATTCTTGAGAGCAAGTACTGATGGTGGAGAACTGTGTTCCCAAACCTGTGTCTGCTTAGGTTTGGAGCTCTATGAAAGAACTTGGGAGCAAGCTAGCAATTAAGCACTGTGGATCAGCAGCCCAGAGCTTGCTTCCTGCCCTAGTACTGTGTGGAAATGTAGACATACCTGTAGGATGTTTTGAGGCAAGTTTTCCACAGGAGAAGGACTTAGTTTCGGAAGGGCTCTGCACATTTAGGAAATGTCTGTGAGAGTGGTAGAAACTGGAAATCCCAGCCTTCACCAGGATTCCAGTTTCCCTAAAAAGAAGAAAAAGGGTGTATCCTGGAACTGGGTCCTCTCTTCCTGCTCAGTCAGAGTGAGGCAAAAGAGTGTCAGTTTGTTCCCTGGCCTAGGTGTGTGCCCATCCTTCATGCTGCCAGTCATAGAGTGAGAAAAGTGTTGAGCTCCCATGCTTCAGCATGGGGCTCCCTGTCAGCTGGTACCTCAGAAAGAGGAGAAATGACATCCTTTAGAGCCCTCGAATTCTCCCAGTGTGAACAAAACTGCTTTCCCACAAACTAAGAGGAATTTGTTTGGCAAAAATTTGAACATTAAATGCAGCTGCTGAAAATGTTTATACTTTGTTCCTTAAAAAAGGCAACAGACTGAGTATTGTTGATAGTACTGAAATGCTCAGCACTTGCAAGGAGGGGCAGAAGGTGATGCAGATGATCTTCTACTAGGAAGCAGTCATTTGAAGGATTTTTAGATGCTTTGGGAGCTGGACTTCACTGATTGAAAGCGGACGTTCTTCTCTGCTGCTCCATGCAGGGGAGCAGTGCTGTGGTGTCCAGGGTGTGGCCAGACCTCTGCTCTGTCACTGCTGACTGTGGTGTGGCTCCCTATGTGTAGCCCTTACGTCCTCCTCATCAGACTCAGGGGAGGACATGCTTGCAGAGTCTTGACCCACTGGGCGTGGTGATGTGCCATGTGTAGCACCAGTGTTTCCCCTCCTCACCAGAAAGGGAACTGGTGGAGATGGTGGAGTTTTAATCTCAGCTCCAGTCTTCTTGGCTTTGGTCCATTCAGATGGGTGCTGTATCAGTTCCTCTTTGGAAAGTTATTTCACTAATTACACAGGTTTACTTCTGAAGGAGGAGTAGAGGTGAACTGTGCAGTGCTTGGACTGAGCTACACCAGTCAAAACCAAAGTATATCCCAGGTAGGACCTGGGGATCCTCTGATTGCTGTATTCACCTCGGTTAACAGGATCAACTTAATGGTAGACTTCATGTTGCCTTCAGTATACACAACTTGCTTGGCATGCCCAAGTCCTGGTTTAATGAAGCAATAATTAACCAGAAAAAGAGCATGAAGACAAGTTTCTTCCCAGTGCAATTTTAGAGAGATTTATGTCATGGATGTGAAATGTCAACTTAATATTAATGGAGATTAATTGAATTCAGAGTTAAGTGATTTTTCCTTCCGTCTCTTCCCTTCTGTCGCCTTAATAACGACCTATTTGGTCTAAATATTCCAGCAGATCAGGTAGAGATTTTTCCTATTAGGTAATTATCAGTTCAGCAAGGCATGTGGTTATATGATTTCTCAGGCATGTGGAAAGTCATGTAACCTAGTTGTATTTCACTAATTAGAAAAAAATTAATGGTATTAATGACATGAAATTGTAATTTACTCTATGATTGTGTGCTAAAGCACTAAGTCTCTCATGATTTGATATTAACACTGTGTCAATTATAAGCTGCCCTTGAAATATATTAATTACATAGCATAAATGTAATTTTCACTTATTGTCACCCGAAATTATATTTCAACTGAGCAGTCCTGATAGATATCTCCATGGGAATTCATTTAGCAGATTCTGTTTTCTGTGATTCAGTTTTTCCTTATTTTAACAAACTATCTTATCTCAGATGTCCAAGAAATGTTTTGCATTGCAAATTTTGCATATTAAGTTGACAATTTATTTATTGCAATGCAGAATAGGAGTTGAAATATGATCTTGTATTAGTTTGTTAAATCCAGGTGATATTTTCAAGAAACAGTTTGTTTTGCAGGATTTCTTCTAATGTACTTCTTTCTTTCTCTATTATGTATAAACCCCAGAGTCTATAAGGACTCCTAGATGTGCTAATTTCTATGAAACACATGGGAGTTTGTGTCTGTAAGAGGTTTCTTACAGCAGTCTTGTTTCCAGTGGTCTTTTCTGACAGCAATCAAGGTGTTTGAGAACACTAAGGGAAATCTCTTAATTTACTGCGCAGATGCTTTCATTGAACTTACACATACACAGAGATTAAATGCTGACAGTATTTATGGATTAAAATGTAAAGATGGTTTTCTTTGAAATTTTCTGATTACAATTCTGTATCAGAAATCTAAAAAGGTAAACTGGAAAAAATTATTTTCTTGATTTTCAGAGCCTATTTTTAATTGGTTATTCCACCTTAAAGGTCACTCATCCTTTCATGACATATGGGAGCCTTATCTCTTTGCAGCTTCTGGTTTTTGGGAGAGTGAGGAGCCTGATCAGATAAGAGAGAGAACTCTTACTGTGATTCAGTGCATTTTGTCAGCGGCTGCCTGTCTAATCCAGTATGCTTATGTTTCGTGGGGGAAAAGCAGAAGTGTTCTATAATAGAGAATAAAACATAAGAGGAAAAAATCAGTGAGAGGCAAATTACCCTTTCTTTTTAGCATAATTTTGGTAATATATTTCAAAGGCTTGATAGGCCATCTTATCCATAAACAAGAAGTTGAAGACTGCTGATTTTCTCCTTGTGTGTGGCAGAGTGGGAGAATGGCTAGCACAAATGCTTTCCAATTTTTATCACTTTTGCTGCTGAGGAGTCCAGATTACTGCAAGCATGGCTATTGTCAGAAAAACAGCTGTGGGAAAACAGCATCTTTGAACATGACAGTTGAAATTTAGAGACCATTTATTTTTTGAAGACATGCATTTGGATTTAGATTGCTGGTGTGTTGCTGCAGGCTGGGATGTACAGCAAACTGGCTATAGGAGGGAGGACCTGACAATACTCTCCAGATAGTAATTGGTGAGGTTCTTAGCTGGAAGCTGTCTTAATTAAGCTGGAGTCTTAATTTTTTTTTTAAAAAAACTGCATAAAATATTTGTTTTCACTCTTAGCTAAGCGTAGATGATACTTCTTTATAAGACCAAGCTGAATTCACTTCTGGCTGATACATCACAAACATGTGCTTAGAGAAAGGTTCAGAGGGCAAACTCTGTTTTCAGTCTGTGTAGTGTTGTAGGGTTGACTTCCTGCTTGTATCTGGAGTAGACTGGGCTGACAGCAAGGAAAAGATTGTGTAGGTTTTTTTGGTTTGTTTTTTAATAGAGAACTGTGCAAATCAGATGTGGACTTTCACATACAATTATATTGATTAAAGGGTTGCAAATGCAGCATGCTAACATAGTAGTAGGGTAAAAAAAGCTGTATTTTGACCATGGGAAGTCTCATTTGTGTTTGCAGCAGGTAGCCTGCATCACTGGAGCCATAGCTCTGGGGTCCCTGCCCATCTCCCTGGTGGTCTTTTTCCTGGCAGAGATGGAGAGGTGCTCCCTTGGAGCTGTACCAAAGTTGCTTCTCAGTCAGAAGTGTTATTGCCATGTAGCCAGAGGTTTGTCTGTGCTCACTGAGTGTTAAGTCAGTGCCACAATCCCCAGGCTAGTGAGAATGTCCCATCGGAGAATTGGCTGGAGACCAGGCTTTAGCATGGTACCAATACAGGAAAGCAATCCCAGAGGTTCTTGGAAAGCCTTGACCATAACTGTCTGGTACAGCTGGGGAAGAGCCAATTAGGAAAGGTGTGCTGTTGGACCTTATACTAACTAACAAGGAAGGTCTTGTTGGAGATGTGAAAATTTGGGGGAACCTTGCCTGCAGTGACCACAAGATTGTGAAGTTCAGTATCCTGCTAGGAGGAAGCAGGGCAATGAGTAAGATTGCAACTAGACTTCAGGAGAGCTAATTTTGGTCTCTTTAGGAACCTTCTTGGAAGGATCCCACTGGAATGTGCCAATGGGAATAGGCGTCACAAGAGAGCTGGTCAATATTGAAAGATCATTTCCTCCACACTCAAGACTGGTGCAGCCCAAGCCCCAGGGAGAAGGTCTGGTGGAAGGAAGACTTTCTTTGGTTGAGGAGGATTGTGTTAGAGACCCTTTAGTCCAACTTGACATCCACAAGTCCATAGGGCCTGATGGGCCTTGTTAACACACATGAGCATTGAGAAAACTGGTGGACATCATTGCTAGGCCATTCTCAATTGTCTTTGAAATGTTATGTCAGTCAGGAGAGGTGTTTGAGGACTGGGAGAAAGCAAATGTCACCCCAGTTTTCAAAAAGGACAAGAAGGAGGACCCAGGGAGCTACAGACCAGACACCCTCATCTCAGTCCCCAGAAAGGTGATAAAATGGCTTACCTTGGAGGCCATTTCTAAGCATGTGGAAGACAAGAAGGTCATCTGAAGTAGTCAGCATGAATTCACCGAAGGGAAATCATGCTTAAGCATGATTGCCTTCTGTGGCAGAATAACTATCTGGATAGGCGAGGGGAGAATATTGGATGTTGTCTACCTGGACTTCAGCAAGGCGTTTGACACTCTCTCCCATGATATCCTCACAGGAAAGCTCAGGGAGTGCAGACTAGACATGTGAACAGTGCGGTGGTTTGAGAGCTGCGGGAACGGCAGTGCTCAGGCGACTGGGATCAGTGAAACAGTTGGTGGCCTGTTGCTAGTGGTGTCCCCCAAGGTTCAGTAGTGGGTCCAGTATTGTTTAACTTACTCATCAATGACTTGGATGAAGGAACAGATGCCTCTTCAGCAAGTTTCCTGATGACACAAAGCTGAGAAGACCAGCCCCAGAGCTCTGTGCAGCTCTTCAGAAAAATCTTGTCAGGTTGGAGGTTGGAAAGCAGCTCTCTGGAGAAGGACCTGGGGATGCTGGTGGACAACAAGCCATCCATGAGCCAGCAGCCCTTGTGGCCAAGAAGGCCAATGGTGTCCTGGGGTGCATGAGGAAGTGCACTGCCAGTAGGTCAAGGAAGGTGATCTTGCCCCTCCTCTCAGCCCTGGTGAGGCCACATCTGGAGTGCTGTGACCAGTTCTGGGCTCCTCAGTACAGGATGGACATGGAGCTCCTGGAGCAAGTCCTGCAAAGGGCTACGAGGATGAAGAGGGGACTGGAGCATCTCTTTTGTGAGGAAAGGCTGAGAGAGCTGGGCCTCTTCTGCCTCAAGAAGAGACAACTTAGAGAGAACCTCATCAATGTATTTAAGTATCTGAAGGGAGACTACCAAGAGGATGGAGCCAGGCTCTTCTCTGGGGTGCCAAAGCAATAGGAAAAAAGGCAATGGGCAGAAACTGATGCACTAGAAGCTTCTCCTGAGCATGAAGAAGAACTTCTTTACTGTGCAGATGAGCGAGCACTGGAACAGTTGCCCACATTGGTTTGGAGTTTTCCTCACTGGAGATACTCAAAAGCTGTCTACTCAATCCTGAGTAATGTGCTGTAGGGGACCTTGCATGAGCAAGGAGGTTGGACCAGATGACCTCCAGTGGTCTCTTCCAACACCAGCCATTGTGTGCTTCTGTGAATCAGTCCTGCATCACTGAGTGCTGAACTCCATTCAACTCCCATATGTTAAAAAGCACAGGTGTAATGGAATGCATGGGACCCAGCATTGCTGTGCTTTCACCTTGAAGAGCCAAGAACATCTCCGTGTCATATCAGTGTCTTATTTTATCTGTAGTCTCTTTTTTTTTTTTCTTGTAGATTACCAATGAGAAAGAATTCTGTGTTTTTAAAAAAGAAAGAGAAAAAACTTGGAAAATGGTCAGAGTCCTCACAATTCCTCAAGGGCCCTGGCTTGGCCTGCTAAGGCTCATTCCAGCAGCAGCAGTGCCTGGGCTATGTGGAGGGGATGCCCACACTTGTCTCTGCTTCAGGGTGCAGCTCAGTCCTGCCTTGTCTCCAGCCTTGTTCTCTGAAATGTCCATCCTGCTGTTGCTCCTGCAAAGGTGGCCCTGTTCCTGCTGCTCCTGACTGAAATCCAGCAGCAGATGCTGGGCACTAGTGAGAGTCACTTTTGCAAACTTCTGACTTCCAACAACAGATTGGTTCACTTGTGTTGTTTACCTTATGTAGATGTTATGTAGATCTACATGTTAGGCTTACGTAGATCTTCAAAGTTAATGGCTCCCTCAATGTCACCATATGCAGCCACACTGCATACCATCTACTGCATGACAGCATGCCAGCTACTACTGCGAATTGTACATGACGTTATTGTCTTGTTGTGCTGGAATAGATGAAAAGCTTCAAGAAATTCTATGGAGGAAAATCTGGAAGTACCTGAAAAGATCAAGTGAGCTGACAGTATAACAAGAACAACAGAATTTGTAAATGTGGACATTCAAAGTGAATAATGCAATGAGTGAAACACAGCTAAGTAATGCTGCAGAGGGCTTTTTGGTTAGAAATTGTAATTTTGTTCTTTTAAGAGCATTTCTCAGTTGAAAGTTAGTTGCAATTGTTTTCTTTTAAAGCATGCATATAAAATCTCACGTAATGTAAGTGGTGAATGTGGTCTTTATATACTGCAGGTGGAGCTGAAACTTGTGTGACTTGACATATGCTTTCAACTCTGCTTTGTAATTGCCTTCAGAAAGTTACATAAAATCTCAACCCAGTTCCTGCTCTATTCAATTGAGTGATGATAACCTAGAGCCTAATTCTTCAATGCCTTGAAATCACGACCAAGAAGTATTGTGAAAATGCACATTTGTGTAAATAATTTGAAGTGCTATAATTCAAAAATGCTTTACCCTTTATCATTTGTGCTGTTTGTTTCTGCATCTAATAATTTTGCTTAGAGAATTTATTCCCATTCCTTTTTAGCTCACAACCTGGCACAACAGTGTAGTGTTTGGGCTTCTAAGAAGACATGAGGTTTAATAGGGATTAAAACAAATTTCTGTCCTTTCAATATAAAATAGTTTCTAAATTGATCTGAACATGCCTTTAAAGATGAGCTATATATATTGTTTAACTCGATCTTGAGCCTTATTACTGACTTTTGAAATTTGGTATATGCATGTACAAATGCATTTGTGCCCACTTATGTGTGTGTGTGCATGTGTACCTTATAAAATAAATAAATTAATGACTCTGGATTAATGTAGATTATTTAACCTTGGTTTCTTTTGTGTCTTCTTGAAGGGGTTATCTCAGCTGCTTCCTGCTCTAGTGAAGGGTGCCGTGTTACAGCAGTAGCCTTTTCACTGCTGAGAAAGGGCAGAACTGGAATATGGTCTGAGCTTGTCTGGTTCTAGGCTCTTGGCTTGTCCTTGGGAGCTGATAACTGACAGCTGGAATGGCTATTACACATATAATTGTATGCTATGTATGTATATTATATACCAGGGCACTTTGTTGCCTGTGGCAATGTGAAAGTGGGTAAAGGAAGGAATAGGAAAGTATCTTTTTCCTTAAATAAAGGAGACAGTTTAGTGGTGAATTGTGTTTTAGAAATTAATGTATAGGTTATGCTTGTGTGAACATAGACTTTTTTTTTTTTGATTCTCAGTTTTTAATGAAATATGATGAGCTGGGATATTTCAGTACTTTCAATGTTAAAGAAATTGAACTTGTCAGACGGTTTTAATGCCAATGTCTGTACGAGGCAATGTTACTTCTTGGGTTAGGAAGGGTCACCACACGGGTCCATGGCAGCCTCTAATTTAAATGTAACTTGTCAAATGTGCTGGTGGAAGAAAAATTTAAAATACAGCATTTGACCTAGAACTTAAAGTGTCTTCCCTGCACCAGGTCCCTTTTTTCTTTTTTTTCTTTTTTTTTTTCTTTTCTCCAAATAATGCTGTTGCCTCAAGGCTGGCATGGCCTGGAGGAGATGAGATAGCAGTTCTAGTTCTGTGATTCTGGAAGATTAAGGAGTATTGTGTGTGGTTGTCTGCCTGTGTCCTGCTGCCTCTTCCTGGCTGTGTCATGAGAAGAGGTGAGGGAAGCTGTTTACTCTGAGCAAGCAGCTATGCCTCCCTGGTTCTTGGCTGCTGCTCTGGGGTTGTGGAGAGCTGGAAGTGGCTTGAAGTGTCTGCAGGCAACAGCCATCATTGTGCCTGACAGTCTGCTGCACCCGCCGATTACAGCGGGACTTCGCTCTGCCTCACAGCAAGCTGCTGTGGCTTTTGGTTTGCAGGTACCTCAAAGCTTCTAGAAAAGTCAAAGCTGTTTGCGCTATATAGCGAGGAAAGGAAGTGTGTGACGTATTAATTGGATATTCTGCTATTCAATGAGGGCTTATGATAAAAGTTCAGAACTGTGGGAGAAATGTGTGTATGTGATGACTCAAACCACAGCTGTGTGAGACTTGGTGGTCCTTGTTCTTGGGGCATTATCCTGTAGACGAGTCAGTTCTGACACAGTGTGATAAAATCCTGCATAGGGTGCAGCTTGGAGTGTGATTCCCTCTGTACCATCCTTGTCTGTCTGCCTGGGAGGCAGTTGCATGTCCTTACCACGCTCCATTGCAGCCTGGAGTGACGCTGACTTTTGCTCCTGTCCTTGCAGTCTGAGCGACGAGAGGCAAACATGGCCCAAGCACCCACTGATCCGAGTAGTGCGGAAGCTGCTGACCCAGAGGAGAGTTCTCCAAATATGATAGTCTACAGAAAGGTAAGGATTTGGAGCTGTGTGCAAAAGTACCTTTTCTATGTGGTTGGCTCATGAAAGGATCCCATGCCGCCTTTGAAGGCAGAGGTATATTTCAGACTGCTTGGATGCATAGCTGAAAGAGTTTTCAGGAAAGTGTGTGTTTCAAACTATAGTATTTGAGAGCTTGGATGCTGAATTCTGTTCAGTGGAAGCACTTGAGCTTGTTAGTGTGAAATATTTGACGACAAGCTAATAACTTGAGATTTGTAACTTTTGTTATATGACTTTTGCTAATTGTTCAAGTTTACCACAGCTAGCTAAAATAAGTGTACATATCTTCCAAGCCGTATCATATGAAGCACAAAGCAGCTGCCATACAGCAATCTTTTGGTACTTTTTTTCCTATATTCATATTGTGTATCTTGGTGCATAATTAGTAGTTTGATTCTTCATAGGTCATTGTTCTTATTTCCCATTGCTTTGCTTAAATTAAAAAAAGAGTATTTTCTCAAGTGCTAGGGAAAAATGAATTAGACAAAGGTAAATTAACAGCAGTGTATGATGTCAAAGAGCGTTCTTTCACCATGATAAAATGTCTTATTCTGAAGAACTTTGGAGGTGGCATTAAAGATGAAGGAAAGCTAGCTATTGACCCATTTGCTAAGACATTGTTTCATTCTGGTGTAGATGTATCCTTTATCTTTGAAATTTAGTATTTTTGTAGTTTAATGAAATAAGAAATACTTTGCAGGCTAAATAAAATATATTTACATTATGTAGTGTGCAAAAGTGCTGTATGGTTCTGACAAAAATTTCTTGCATAGCTTAAACAAGCTACCATTCTGTTAACTTAAGAGCTACAGTGCTAGCTCAGATCAAGTTTCGTTGTGTAGCACGATCCTGGGTAAAATTACTGAAATGTGTTGGGGGTACATGGTTATGTTTTCTGCTTGCATGACTGCAATCTTGATGACTTTCATATGCTGAGAAAATAATTTAGGTTTTGTATGGAGCATGAGTTGTTTAAAGTGTTACTTTTTGATATCCATAATTTTGGTTTAGTTGTTGTGTATTTGGTTTGGAATCTGGAATTGTTAACATGGGAAAAATTTCTGGGTAATGTGTAGGCTTGTTTGTTTTGAATGTG
Organism: Callaeas wilsoni; assembly: GCA_013398955.1. Taxonomy (NCBI): domain Eukaryota; kingdom Metazoa; phylum Chordata; class Aves; order Passeriformes; family Callaeidae; genus Callaeas; species Callaeas wilsoni. The sequence goes on from VWPU01020152.1 coordinate 17,341, forward strand.
TTATGAACACACTTTGGCTGCTAATTTGGAAGTAGCACTAGTCGGTTAGTCAGATTGGTTTTTTCCAACCTGTTTGCTGAGAGGTCCAACACCCCAGTAGGCTGAAGTAGATACAGGGAATGAAGGAAGTGTCTGGTTGCATGATCTAGAATTAGGGCATTAAATCTGTGACTCTGCATCCAGTTACCTGTTCTTGAAAACATTATTTCATTTGTGTGCCTCACCTTCTATTCATCTCATGGCATTTCTACTTTAGGATTTCTCCATTGCTTTGCCTTTCAGTGTTTCATTGTTGTCACATAGAACAGGGCTTGTGAGTTCTGTGGTGTCAATGGGGAATATACTCATACTATTTGATTCATCTCCCCTTACTAGTTTTCCTCTGATGTCAGTATTATCAGCCCTTCATAATAGAGTCACCTGTCAAAATACACAGTTGTCTTTTAGAATAGCATGCCCCATGCATTGTGCAGTAATAGTGTATTCTGTATTGTCAATGTTAAGCTAACGTGTGTGTCAAGTTTTTTTGCTGAGTGTTTCTGTTGCTTTAAGAATAAAAAGCGTTGATATTACCTATTTTTCAGAGTAAATTTCCATTGGTGATTTGACTTTCTAAATGTAATTTACATTATTTTAGATATTAGTTTTAATATTACCATTTAATATTATTGGATATTTTGATATTAGCTTGATATTAGTTAGATGTATTACACATCAATTTTATGTTCCTTAGTGTTGAAAAATCATATGCAAAATCTGAGGAAAGACTCTTATTCTTTTGATTATCTCCTCTCCATCTAAATGAATGTTTAGCTCTTCATCCCTCATTTCTTTTCAAATGGCTTGATTGGCAGTGATGAATGAGAAAAACACTGCACTGGACTCCCTGAAATATTGAACACAGTGTGCCAGAATACCCTACAGTTCAGGGTTGGTATTGTGTCACTGTAGAAGAAAAGGTTTGCTTCTCACCCCAGGGGTCCCGAGATACAATTGTCGGTCCCCCTTAGGAAGACTAAATAAGGGTGGGCTTCGATAGTGGGACCACAGTAAATCCTGCTGTAAGTGTCAACTGCTTTGTTGCTTATCATAACTGTCATGTTTGTGGGTTTTGGGTGAGGAAAGCCCTGCAAGTAGAACCTCAGATTGTTAATACTTTCTTTACTGAGACTTTCTGGGGTCTGTTTGAAGTTCATGTGCCAACAGCTTGGTTGTAGCCTGGTTTTCTTTTAGTCACTAATGAGAGATAGACACATTTAGAGGACAAACCAGATCTTAGGTGGTATTGAGTGTCCCTTTGGAGCAACCTCTCTCTGTTTTATTTATGGAGAAAACCCTGGAACAGGCTGTGCTCTTCATTTAGGTAGGTAAAACTAAGCGGGATGGGTTTTGGCCATGCAGAACAAAATAAACTAATTTATTTTGACTCAAATTACTTCATGATATTCTCTATGGACTCTTGCAAGAAAATGGATTCTAACTGCTTTGATTGCTACAGCAGATGGTCTCAATGCGATAAGTCTTATTTTCTTCTACCTTCAGCATTAACCTTTCAGAGATTGATATTTATCAGTTTGTGAGTCACTTTATTTTTTTAATCCAAAATACTCAATGTTGCTCCACTGTTTTGGATGACACCTGTGTGTGAATTAAGTAGTGCAGATGCATTTGTTACGGTAAGCAGTGTTTAGGGTATGATTTGCCTCACCCTAGCCGCATTGAAATGAATCGTACCCTAAACTACATGAGCTGTATTGACCAGGTCTCCAGTGGCAGTCATGGGTACCTAGCTGTCAGGTACTTATGTCACAGGACAGACATTTATAATTAGTCAAGCTGCATTCCACTTCTTGGCCTTTTGTGTCCTCTCGTCTCTCTGTGTCTCGGTGCTGAGCCCTGGGCTCTTACAGGGCTGCAGGTGGTGCCGCAGTAAGGATGTGCTGTCATTTATCTGTGTGGCGCAGTGGTACCCCATGGAAGTGTAACGGTGCTGCAGGTACTGCATTGCCATTAAAGTACTGTGCGAGTACACGAAGTCTGGCCACATCTGGAGAAGATGCTGATGTATGTTTTCATGGGATTACTACTGGAAGAGTGGTGCACAGTGCTTAAAAAGAGTGTTTGAAATGCACTACCCTACTTTTCATGGAAGCAGGGAGTGACATCTCCATCCTCACTTCAGTCTGCAAGCGTTGTGTGGGTGCTGCAGCATGGAAGGAAAAAAATGCAATAAAAAGCTAGTGAGAGGAGAAGAACCACTACTAGCAAACAGTAACAAAAACTATAAATTGATTTTAAGTGCTGGTCACATTCCCTTGAAATCCAGCCACCCTTGATTAGTCTGTCTTGCAAGTGCTGGTGACTGTGTCTCAGGGGCCCTTTGGCTCATTGTTACAATAATCCACATCTGAAAGTTCTTCTTCTGCAGACAATATTGAAAGACAAATGGTTCACGGACACCTTCTGACACCAGACCTATTAAGTGACCTATTATGAAAATAATTTGACAAACCAAATTTTCTTACATAAGGGACAGTGGAAAATTGTCATGTCAGTGTAAGAAAAATCAAAATATTTAGGGATTGACTAAATAAGCACTGAAAATGCCAATAAAGAAGAGTACCTGGGGAATGTAACAAGGATGAAAACACAGAAATTAAAATCTAAATTGGATAGCAAGATGTACTTGTTCGTGAGAGAGATCTTTTATGACAGGGAAGAGTTTGCAAAGTGTGCTGTTTAGAGAGTTTTAGAACCACTGGAGCAATATGTTCTGAGAGATATCAAAGTGTGTTATCAAAGAAATGATCTGCATTATCTGGTGGTAGATTTCCACTTCCGTTTAATTTTTGCCACACACATCCTCTATATCTGCTTGCTAATGTTGGCACTTAGCGAGTTAAATTTTGAATTTTTATGGTTACTCATGGTAAGTCTTTTGAACAAGCAGGAAAATCTAATTTCCAAAGGCAATTACTGCTCTAAGTAATGTAACACAAACTTGCAGCTGCTGCAAGATGCTTTCAGAAAAATCTGAGTTGTTTGCTACCTTCAGTACTTGGCAGCCTTAGTGTCTTTTAAAATGCTGATTTAAGATCTGAATTGGAATAATCAAAAAAAAAAAAAAAAAAGGCAGCCTTACATGTACAGGTTTTCTCCAGGCAAATTCCAGTGTTCCAGTCATGTCAAGTAGCAGGAGTGTTGCTGTCAGACCTGACCGAACGTGCTGATTGGGCAGGAAATGAGAGAACAAGCAGTTGTGAAGACAGGTGTATGCATGCAAAAAATGTATGGACCACGAGGCAGAAAGATGAGACTGTTGTTAATTTAAACTGTTCACATTAAACAATATAATACTGGTATTTTGAGCTAGTCAGAAAACTGGGACTGCAATGTGATTGCTCTTAAGTTCTGCTAGGAAAAACCATCTCAATAGGACACTATCCAAGCAACCAAAAACAGATGAACCAAATAAGGGTATAGTCAAAATGATGACTTTTTGTAAAGAAAGAAAATACCAAAGTGTTTTAAAGTGAGATGCATTTCATGCATACAACTTATTTTTTTTTTAAAAAAGAGAGCAGTCTGCATCATTTTTTGAGACTTCCTAACCCCTTCGAGGTTTCATGCTGTTTTTATGAGAGGAAGCAGAACCTAAAATGTATTTAAATTGTTGAATACTTCAGGCATTCTTTTTATTTGAGTCTCTTGAGTTATATTTTAGGATTCTGCTACACGTAAAGGCCTTCTGAACCTTATTTTTATACATGAAATCTGAGTTTTTCACACAGTTGCTTCTGTTTTGTAACTGGTTCTTTAACGTAAAACTGTAGATTGATGATGATAATGCATGAGTTGATAACACTGCAAACCTCCAGACTTCAAATTTTACCCAGGGATTTTTCTGTACTGCCATTAGAGATTACTTTATGAAATCTTACTCTTAATAATTCCTAATTTCTTTTTTAAACTCTGTTTCCAGGCTAAAAGCAGTAAGCCAAGATTAAACTAGGACTGAATTTGAGAGTATGTATTGGTACTTCAGGAACTGAAATATGCACAGTTTTGGATAAATAATCTCCAAACTAGCATTGTTACTGCTGGAAAATAAATTTAAACCCAGTCTTGTTACCAAAATGTGTTGACACACAGGTTAGGCAGCGGGGGAACTCTAACTCTGCACTTCTGTATTGCACATTGCCAAGGAGGTTTCAGTTAATTTATCACTACAAATACTCATGTGTCTTGCTTGTAAACGGAAGCTGGCCATTTCTTGAAACCTTGCTAATTGCTAATTTCTGTATTCAGCTAATTTACTATGTCAACAACTTTGACTGCATAGGGTGTTGCATAGAGAGGGGGCAATGCCTATGCGCAAGGTGTTAAATTGTGGCTGTAATTATGACAGAGCTGGCTGATTTTTATCTAGGGGATTCCTTCTTGGCATTTCCTATAATAACAGGGGTAGCATTCACTAATTCTCCTTTCCATACCTCATATAGTAAAATCCTGGGGATAATAATCACGGTAGGGGCGTTAAATCTAGTTTTACAGAGAGAGAGAGGCTGTACAGTGGGGGACAGAGGTGGGAATGGCTGTATACAACAAACCTGTCAGGTATGAGCAGTAGAGAAGAGAGTCTGGAGTACAGTGGTAAGTCATAGGGAAGTCACAGTCCAGTATTGAGTAATGGCAATGAAAATCACAAATCCCAGAGTGTCTTGGAGAAATATTTCCAGGGCAGGGATAGATGTCAGCAGTATTATGCAAAAGGCCAGTGATAATGGCCTCTTCTAGGCTGTGATATAGTCTTCTCTTTTGTCATCTCCTGTCTTCAGAAAACATGTCCTGGTTGCACAGCATGGACTAGAAACAAGTGGTGTATTTAGCTGAGCAAAAGCTAGTACTGGCGTGCACACAAGGTTTGGTAACTTTGCGAGGGGTACAAGCAATCTTGGAGTTAGGGGGTGGTTCCTAATTCTTAGAAAAGTGGAATTCTGGAGCAGTCACTGCAGAGAGTAGTAAGGCCCGGGAAGCCATATGGTTTTAGGATAGCTGTAGGCATGTTTTTGAAGAGACCTGTATGACATGGTATTTTGCGAAAGTAGGGAAGAAGACACAGTGAGCCAAGAAGTCTCTCTAGCTTGATGTACACCTTCTTCAGATTACCCTGAGTAATACCTAAAATACCTCCTAAATATGTGTGTGTATTTATATATTAAATACCTTCAAACACCCTTTATTCATGCGATAGCAAACAATTTGTACTGCTGAAGTTTGACACGTGTCACTGTCCTTGAACAAAGCTAATGCTACTGACCTTGACGGTAGCTGTCAGGGAAGCCTTGTGGTAAAGCTGGGATCTGTGGGTTTGATTTCTGCATCAGTTAGACGATATGAATGATTAATGATCAAAGGCATTAGTGTAAAATTGCAAGCAGTTAGTTCCTGGAGGACTTCAGAAGCTGACTTGCATTGTTGCGTAGATGCAAATAAAGCCCTCATACAAGTGGCAGAAATATGTTTTTAGAGTCAGGTGACGGTCATCCACCTGGAGGAAGGACTTTTGGATACTTAGTGATTTGTTGTTTCTTTCCATTATTTGTCTTGCAGTAATAGTTTTACTTGAGGTTAGAGATTTGGATTAGTAGGTGGTGTGCAAAGTTACAAATAGGGAAATATGTGTAATGTGGTATGTAGGTAAAGCCTCAAATAACTATTTTCATGTTTGTCTTTTTAGGTATATAAATGCATGCATATATACACACACACACACACGTAGTTACATGCTTTAAAGTAATGAGAAAGGAAATAACCCTTGCTTTATCCTGGCTATATGGTGTAGCCTAATATGCACAATATAGGAGATATGTTAAGACGTTATATATAGATGTATGTGTGATGCCCTTTCTTATATATCTTATGTGCCTTAAATCTTTCTATTCAAATAATACATGCATGGATTCATTGGTTTGCATTTCACACATGGCCTTAGCCCAAGTGTAAAGCTGTCCTTAGCTCTCGTGTATTGTATACCTCTTCGCAGTTAGAGGTTTTGGTGATAAGCATATAGCTTTTTTTTTTTTTTTTTTTTTTCCTCTTCATATTCCCCTAGCAGTTGCCTTATTTAAACTTCTTTAATTTTCTTCCCTCTCTGGCTCATAATTTCTCTGTTCCTGTTTGTGACTGAAACAAACTGTCTCTTGCACCCATAAAAGTCTAATTACAGTGATCTATTACTTTAACTGTTCTCAGAGGCAGAAAAAAGACGAGCCAGGACCAATAGCTATGACAACTTCAAAGTATATTTTTAGCAAAGCAACCAGTGCAAATTTAGAATACAGAGATAAAAAGGGAAGGTTCAGCTAGAGGGTAAGATTATGCTATTCTAGCTGTAGCACTTAGTGCCTTGCATTTTTGGAAACAGTTCTCTTTTATTCCCCTAGCATTTTTCTCATGCCGTTTGCTTTGTATTAGTTGTCAGCATTTTAAGTCATGGTCTTGAAGTATTTGTGCTGTTTGTCAATTTACTTTTGCATGTTGTTTTGGGCAAAGTGCTGAATATGAACATTTTCTTTCTGCCTAAAACTTTATTTTAGCCATGGGCTTGTTTTGTTTATTAGAGACTAACCAAAATGAAGTGATGAAGCAGTATGGAGCTTCCAGCCTGACTTATTCCAGGAGGCAGCTTCTGGCTATTTCAGATGCAATCTTGAACCTTAATATCAAGACAAAATAGTTTGGATGGAATTGGATGAAATATACATGAAACTGTGTTTTTTTGTTTTGTAATAGGACTTCAACTAAACCCTTATTTTATCCTGATTAATAAAATATCACTTCAGGGGATTATGAATTTGTTTCAAAAGGCTCTGCAATAAGTTTGAGTGGGAGGAATCAGTTCAATAAATAGAATTGCATGTGTGGGACCACGAAAATATGCAAATGAGGTTCCACTAAAAAACTCATGTTTTGCATCCTAAGACATTTTGAAGCATGTTTCTCTTTTTTCATGAGAAGCTGGTATACCACATTCAAGGGGCAGCAATTACTTTTATTGTTTTTGCATTATCACTGCTGCTGTTGTATTGTATCTTATTTTTCCTTGTCTCTCCAAAGTTAACTGAAATGAAGAAAGTGGAAAGTAACCAGTTAACCAAACACTGAAGTGCACAGATCTGCTTAACAAGAATTGTATTCTAATTCTTGAGTATATTCAATATTTTAGTTCAAAGTCTACCTGTCTTTTGGAGTGGTGAGTAGGGGCAGAAGTGTTAATTTAAGTTACGTGTCACCTCTCTGTACTTTGCTTTCTTTGCGTATTAATGGAGCTCATTAATATTACCTTGCATTAAAGTGTTTGGAAATTATACTTTGGACCAATAATTAAGGGCCTCTGAAGGTAAAGTGAAACATACTTGTTGCATATACAAGAAGAAATGACAAGATATTGCAGGTATTTTTTAATGGTTTAATTGGGAGTAGAATAAGTGGAATAGGTAGGAAGAAAATTTAATCAAGGAACACATTAATGAACTAATCAGATCTATTTCTTGTTTGAGAGAGAAAGCACATCAACTACAATTTCATTCATACTTCAGTTTTGTGAAAATGTACTTCTGTGAGATAGAAGTCAAGGAAATGTTTCTGTAGTTACGTTTTTAAGCTCTAGATGGAAATGATTTTGTGCACCAGAGTTCTCTCAGAATTTAGTGCTGGAGGTGTCACTTCTGTTCTCTACCATGTCAGCATTTGATGAAAATAGGTTTGGTGGCCATTGCACATTAAGAATCTTCTGTATTGGTTCTCATACCATTTCACATTTTTTCCTTATGTCTTGCATTATTTGGAAGTTTTAGCAAGGAGACCAGAACTGGAGGGCTGTGGAGACTGTTTAACAACCTCTATTTGCAGGCACAATTCTCCTCTGCTTGTTGGTACGACTGGCGGCAGGAGCTGTTTCGGTGTGATGCCGCAAATAAAGGGAATATTTCATTCACTGGTGCTATAATTAAGTGCCTTTCCCCATCAGTAAATCTGCCCGATTTTGTTAAACATTGCTTGTAGCTACGTACAAATTAGCTCATTTGGTAACTTGTGCAAAATGTCACAAAACCTTGGCAGCACTGGGTTCTTGTCACTTTCACTGTCCCCCCTGGGCTCTTAATAGTAAAAGTAACTGGAGCTCTGTTAATTATATTTTTCCTATGTGTAAAAAAAACAGAGCTACAATAATGGCAGTAGTGTTGTGTGCCTGTATGATGAAGATAGTCCAACAATTCACTTGTATCTGGAAAGTCATGTGGGGAAAAACAGTGATTTAACCCACATTTTTAAATAACGGGAAAGCATCTGTTTGGAAACAGGGAGCCTAAGTACTTTTTTCCTTGGTCCTTGTAGCAGGAAAGGTGATCTACTTTTGCAGGTTTTTTTTTTAAAGTATTTTTTACTGGAAAGCACTTCAAACATTTTGAGTTATAACAAGTTTTCCTTTCTGTATGCAAGAATGAAACCTCCATTTTCAACAATGAAAATGGTGTTTAAGTCATTCACAGTGTATTTAGCATCAATAGCGCTCTCTTCCCACTCGAGATGTCTGAGGGTTTCAGGGAGCATAGGGAAGACCTTGACCCAAACCTCCGTAAAATTGTGACAGACTAAAAGTTTTGTGGGATGGCCTGTGCCCTGGTTTTGTCTTTGCTAAACTGTTGTTTTTCTGTGTTACACACATTTGTGAATGATAGTATTTGAAGGAAAAAGTAGAGGATTGAAGGATAATGCATCAAAAGTAGGCATAAAGGATAAGTCAAGTGGAAGGGTGAACCCTTCTGGAGAGAGCTTTAAGACTCAATATTGCTTTTTAAAAAGCAGTATTTGCTGACTTAGGATTGCAAGAGATACATACAGAATCACTAAGGTTGGAAGAGATCTTCACAATCATCCAGTTCAGCTGTCAACCTAACAGCACCATAAATCACCCTTAAACAGCATCCCCAAGTGCCCTATCCAGACCCCTCTTGAACACTTTCAGAGACAGTGACTGTACCACCTCCCTGGGCAATTTATTCCAATGCTTTCAGTGAAACATGTTTTTCAAATATCTAATCTGAACCTCCTCTAGCATGACTTGAGGCCGTTTCCTCTTGTTCTGTTGCTTGAGACTTGGCAGAAGAGACTGACTCCCACCTGGCTACAGCCTCCTTTTGGGTAGTTGTAGAGAGCAATGAGGTCCCCCCCTGACCTGGAGCCTCCTCCAGACTAAACAATCCCAGTTCTTAAAGCAGTTTTTTAAAGCCGTCTTAAAAGTATTTGAGTCCACTGTGGGCTGCATGGAAGGACTAATATAGTCTGTAGATGATGTTGTCTTTAATGGAATAAACTTGATTTGAGAAACATTTGGACATAGAATGAGGCCCTAAGTCACCTCTGAGGTTCGAGTGAAGGCACACAGAAGCTACATGCTCCTACTCCATTTTACAGTTTCCTGCCTTTTTTTTTTTTCTGCCTTAACTGTTTCATTTGATAATCTGGCCAGTCTCACAGTGCAGCTATTTTAAGCTGATGAAAATTAACTGGAGGCTGAGTGCCCTTTAGGCCACTGTTGTCTCAATAGCACCGAGTTCATCTGCCAGGCTAAGGGAGAGTGATGAAAGGGAGACATGGCCATATACTGGGGCATATACCCCATGGTGGACACTGCTTTACACCCCTGATTCTGATGCATTCAGATAAAGTGCTAAGAAATAGAGTCAGTGACCAGAGAAACTGTTTAAATATGTCAAGTTGCAGAAAGCTTCCTGGGGCATTCAAGGACAAGCAGCTCAGATGCTTCTTTCTAAATGAATTACAAAACCATGCAGGAATGGAAACACTGGCTTCATTACTTTAATTATTTTCTCCACAGTGTCTTAGGTTTTTTTCATATTTATTATGGCAGTTGAGCAATTTCATCTGTGGCAGCTGTGCCACTTCAAGAATATTTTGAATAGGGCAAGTAAAATCCTTGGGATAGGAAACTGTTTAATAGATGGAGATTGTAATGAGAGAGGAGGTGCTGGTTTTAGTTTCTAGGTTTACACCTCACAGCCAGATGTGATCCAAAGGGTAAGAAAACAATGATGTTTTGCCATGTCTTGCTGGGTCTACTGGAAATCAATTCATTCTGGCTGGTTTTGTAGCAGACAGATACCCCTTGGAAAATAAATTACCCTGGAGATCCTGAAGTAGTATGAATAGAGACGTCCAGACAATACCAGTCTGTCGGTCTTGGTTCTGATGGTTTTGGGTTCTGTATTCACAGGACCTGACAGTTTGATTCTATTGGAAATCAGAGACTTAGAAGGGAAGACAGCCCCTTCAGCACAAAGGAATCCCTCTGGCTCCTGAGACACCTCACCAGGGTAAACTTCTGAAGAGGCTTCTTAGATGCTCTGTTTGTTCCCCTTGTGCTCAGCAGTTTGGATAAATATCATACCCATATCTAAAGTTACCTTGAAATTTCACTTCAGGCACCTTTAAGGAGATTCTTGGAAAGGTCAAACTCCAAACCTAGATTGAAGCAGGAGAGTGTAAGGTGCACAACCCCTTGTTGGCTGTGTTGCTGACATCCAGGAAGCCAAAGCTTCACTAAGCTGCCTCTGATGTTAAAAAAAACAAACCAAAACAAAAGACACAAAACCCCCTGAAACAACAAAGCAAAACCCGGAGAAAAACAATTCCATCCCCTGAATAGAATGGGTGACTATGGTGATAAATGCCTGACAAAGTGATTTGGGATTGCTGGAAAAGGATTGTTCCACTGCCAGTTTGTAACTGTTACGAGCAAGAAGGTGACAGGCAATGTGGCTGCTTTTACCTAGAGCACTGAATGTTTTATCTGTTTTATGATATTTGGTCTTTGGTAATCCAGTGACCTCACTGTCCATGTCCATATGCATTTACTAAGTTTGGGGTTTGTTGCTTTGGTTTTTTTCCTTGGAACATTGCTTCCTTAGATTGTAAATAATCATTGTGAGAGCTGAAATCTGATCCAAGAAATGCCTTTTTACGTCTGTGGAATGCTTAGTATACAAAACTTGAATTACTGCTGACAAAATGTTTACCTAATGGAAATCAGTATTATCTTCCTGGATTCCTAAGGATGAGACCTTTGAAGGAAACATCTGAAATGTTTAATAAGAATTGTTGTTCATTGTTAGCTCAGTAAGTTTGCAGGCAGCTGAACAAATAGTTGAATTATTATAAAATTACTCTATAATTCACAGGGGAACTAAATGCTGCAAGGTACATTTGTTTAGGGATGTGAATTTTTTTAAAAGTTTAAATAAACTCTTTATGAAAACTTGTGAACAAGATAGTATTAAGGATTTTTATTTGGTTTCTGGTGATATGTTTATCCAATCCAGAAATGGAGACCAAGACTAGGGTAAGTGTTGCAATGCTCCCACCCAACATTTAGATTTAGATTTATTTAGATTTTTTGCCTCCTCAGTGAGAGCAGGTACTTCAACCCAATCCTGTGGCATGAGCTCGACTCCTGACTTCTCTTGATATTTTTCCTTCCCACCATAACTTTTTTTTCTTTTTAACAAATACCTTTTATGTTTTGTGAAATGAAAGAGGAGAGGTATAGGAACTTAGTTTCTTTCTTATTTACAGTAAGATCAAGAGACTGGGGAACCTCAATGTGTTTTGAATTCATATTCCTGTTAAATGACTTCTTGATCTTGGAATTTTTTCCAGAATCCTCACGAGAAACAGATTTTCTTCCCTGTGGCTTCCTGGCTTTAAGTGAAAATGTGTAGCAAACCATTTAGGCTCATGTCCGAAGCTCTCCTCTGGATCTTGCCAGACACAGCAGGTCATGGGGCTAATTTAGGCTATTACTGATTGTTTACTTGAGACCACAGGAAAGTGCTTGGAAGAGGGCAAGTGGTCTCACATGTTGGAAGAGCAATATAGCCAGAAGAGATGAGTTAAAAATTGTGCAGGTAGTGTCTCAGGCAAAATCAGTGCTCAGGAAGGAGAGGAGAGGTGGAGGAACATGCTTTTTCCCATCAGATTATCTGTTGACTCTGGCTCACCATAACTTTTAATGTATTGTTCCCATCAGAGTTGGACATTTCCACTTGGTGTGACTAATGCTTTTGTGCTTTGTTTAACCTACCTCAGACTTCAGAACAATAAAAGCATGTCTGTGCTGAAGCAGGTAAAGCTTTCAGGATCTTTCACCCCCCCTTCTTGTCCCAATTAAAGCCAGAGTGCTCTTTTTCTCTTAGGTTCAAACAGAAAGAAAAAAATTTCTGCAGAGTTCTGTAGTGGAAATACAGCTCTCATATATTGCTGTGGAAATTAGGTTAAGTAAAAGCAGGGACTCTTGGCCTCTTTTATACGTGTTTCTTAATTGTGACTCTCCTGTTTCTGCTCTTACTTTGGGTCAGAGCATGAGTAGCCAGGCAGTGGGTATGGAATTAGAAATTTAGTTTTTACACATTGCTGAAATAAAAGCTTCTCCTTGCTGAAAAATTAATTACTGAGTGTTCCAGCACCTTATAAGATATTTATATGTTCTCCTGAGTCCTGTCTCTTCCTGTTATCAAAGTGCTGTCTTGAGAGCAGTTCAGGCGAGAGAGCTGCTCAGCTGCGCTCCGTAGTCTTCCTCTCTGCCAAGGAGTCTCAAGACGGCACTCGAAAACAAAGAGACATACTCTAGGGAAAGTATGAATATTATATCACTCTGGTTTAATCATTTGGGATACAGTGGCCTCAATTTACGCGTCTGACTTTTGGGAGAATTTGTTGTTGTGGTTTCTAAAATGTGTCTCCAAATTTTTGAATTGTTAAATCAATGCTCCTTAGAGGCATTGGAAATACCAGATGGGTAATGCTTTTGTGGTACTGTTGTCCAAGGTCTGTGTCCAATGCATAAAAAATTTGATGACAAAGTCAGTTATCTCTTACTCTGATGGCTTTTTGTAACCTTTTCATTGTGGATTTTCCCCCTCTTGTCTTTAAAAGAGAGAGAAAATAATAATTTGTTGGATTTGCTTCATTCAGGAATGCACAGGATAGATGATGACCTGATTAAATTCCTTCCTAGAGTTGCTCGTTCTTAAAGGGGAAATACTTGTTAGCATCAAATCTATTACTTAAACATATTGGTTACTCCTTTGCTGCAGCAAGGGCTCTCCCAGGACAGGCAGCTGAAGGAAATGTGTGTGAAGCCCAGCTAGAGCCTGTGCTGGTGTTCCCAGCTGCACCTTCAAAGTTACTGTCCTGAAACCTCACGTACAAGTGAAGGGAAACTGAGGTCAGTGGCTTTTCCTGCTTTGAGATGGTGTAGGAAATGTCAGCTTAGGACATGTACGTTATGTCTCTGCCTCCTCGAGCTTGTCTGTGCAAGAGGATCTTTATAAATAATTGTGGCATAAGAATGGGAGGATCCGGGAGGCTACTTAGTCTGCATGTTTGTTGCTGAGCTCAGTGTCCAACTGTGCCTGATTTGGTTCCTGGGTGGTATGTGGAGAACCTGAGGACCCATTGTATAGCTCAGACGTCTTTCAGCTTTTACAGAAGTTTGCTCTGTGCCTGTATTGCAGTGAAAATGTTTGAAGTCCTTGGGAAGAAAAAACTGATATTATTTATCTGTACACAAGACAGCTGAAGTATCAGTAATACTAACAGCACCAGTAGTGCTGATAATCTGACTCTGTCAACAGAGCCTTTGAGAGCAAAGCTTTGAAGAAATAAATGCAAAAAGCTTGTGTTGCAGTCTCTGAGTAGTGAGTGTGCTGAAGGTCGGTTGAGGAATTTGGCATCGTGGTGATGCTGGAGATAAAGCATGGCTTTGTAATATTGGGAATGGGGTGGAAGGTTTGATATTTTGATCAGGGTAAATAAACTGTCTTCTGCCTTCTATACCACTTGTGCTTTTTCTCTTAGTCACACTGCTATGTCTGTTCTGTCACCTGCATTTTAAGTTACTGTGTTTTTATTTATGATTTGGGTTGTTTGTGCAAAAAGGTACCACATTTGGGTACCTTGTTATGGCTGATTGAACTAATATTTTGACATCAAATTTGCAATATGAAGCTACAGACGAAATTAGGCTTGTGGCATTCCAGCTTATTCTCTGTTTCGTCTCCTTCTTTGTTTTTTTTTTTTTTTTTTTTTTTATTGTAATGATTTTGGGAGTGCTGAACTAATTAAAGTGGCCAGTCTTTCAGTATGTAGTTTAGTCTCAGACAAAATTAAAGTCATGCTTCCACCCACTCTAATTTTAGAGAAAAGTAATTTAGTGGTAATAATGTTTAAAAAAATCAAAGCTAGATTGGCTGAATTGGATGTATCTCTATAGGATGGGACTTCTTTCTAACTCATGGGTTAAAATTAAAATGAAATAAATACCCATAATATTTCTAGAGATTTTACTATAGATAATAATTTAATACACCACTGAAATTCAGCCTCTCTTGCTTGAGTAAGTATAGAGCTCAGAGCTGGAAGCTGCTTAATATTAAAGGCTTAAAAAGTGTTCTCTGTGTGAAGATGCTGTAGAAAGATTAAGCTGGATCAGGATATAGTAACTCAAATTGGAATGTGTCCCAGGTGCTGAGACTGATACCTTTGCTATCATTAAAAAAAAAAAAAAAAGTATTCAGTCAGTAGCTGACATTAAAGTCTGAGAGATGCCTTAATACTGTACTGAGCAAGGGATTTGATCTTACCCAGTGTTTTACCAGCACAGCTTCTGAGGCACACCACATCTACTTTGGACATCTCCCATCTACTAATTGGACTTGTCCTTGCAAAAATGTTAATTCAGACTGAGCTGTCTTTAGGATTGTTAATGGCTCTACCCAAAAACTGTGAGTCATTGGATATACTCCCCTTGCCTTCAGCAAGCTTTTGATCAGAACTTGTGCTGCTACAAGTGAAAAGAGTCACTGGATTTTGCCTGAATTTTTTTTTTTTAATGAAGAAAAGCATGTGTGTGTTTGTGTGTTTTGATGTTTGCTGAGATATATTTATTCTTGAGTGGCAGCTGTAAATGAAAAGAGCAAGTGAAAAAGTCAAAGTCTGTTTTTACTGAGAGGCCATCTTGGGGTACAGTAGGAACCATAGGGCAATATGATTATTAAAACTTGAGATCTGCTACCACAAGGAAGGTAAAGCTGGATCAGTGGAGAGCTTCATGCCTGAAAACACAGGCTACCGAGATGATCAGGAGCCTAAAGCATGTGTCCCATGAAGGCACACCATGGGAACTAGGTTGTTGAGCAAGAGGAAATCCAACAGCAGCCTGCAGAGGATTGAGGAGGAATCACAGAGGTGAAGGAGCCAAGCACTTCTTGGTAAAGCCAGATGATCTAACAAAGAACATGGGCTGGGAATTACAGTTTAGGAAGCGGGTTGAATGCTAGGGAGAGAAAATTTTGCTAGAAAGGCAGTGCTGCACTGACTTGTGTTACCAGAGGGGCAGGGTGTGATGTCTGAGGAGGTTTTCTGACCATGGCAGTCTGTTCTGGAGGGGACTGCAGGTGAAAGACCCTCCTGTCCTCCCTTCTGGCCAACCTGGTTCTCTAGGTGCACATCTGAAAATGGGCAGAAGTGACTTGAGAAAATAAAGGCTGCAACACCTTCTGCTACCTCTTGCCTATTCTTGTCTCACCTTGTGGGAGGGGGTTGGCAGCTGCTGGTGTCATTTGATGACATCATTCTAATTTGCTTTATATAAGAAAATTATTTTCTCTTTGATTATTGAATCCTTCTAGATGTGTCCAGCAGTAGTATAAATTCTTTCCATAATTTTGCAGCAGAAAACTGGGAGAGTTTTTTTCAATTATATAAGCCTAAATTCTCTATATGCAATTTCTGAATATTAATATGGTAGAAAGTTAACCAGGAAAAGGAAATTTAAGAGTAGTAACCATTGAACTATTAGATATAAGCAGTATAGAAAATGTCCTCTATTAGTAAATGCTGTATATATATGGGCAATATTCATATTTTGCATGTAAAACATAAAACTGTGTGCATATATATGTGTATAACATGAATTTTATATGCATAGGGTTTTGCATAAGTACAGGATATGAATATATGTATAGGATTTATCATATTTGAAAAGAGAGGGAGAAACATCCTGTGATGTAGGTAGCAGAGAGAAATTTCACAGATCTGGGATTCTGTTTTTCTTTCTTACTTCAGTTCAGTAGACTTCACTCTGCCTCAGTCCGTTTAATGAAAACTATTAAAAGTACTGCTTTTCCTGTATCATTCCCCATGCTCTCTCAGTCACGACTTCTTGCTAGTACAGTTTGCCAGAAGATAACTCATGTTTTGTTTTTGAGAAGGCTTTGGCATTTATTTCTGTTCTGATGCCAAGGAAAACCAAGACACTATAAAAATACCAAAAATGAAATGAAGATGCTCCTCTAGAGTCACCATCCTGGAATTAAAATACAATCATAATCATATTGCATGAAAGCATTTCTGCACTTATGTGGTATAATCTTATAAACCTAAGGTAATAATAACATTGCTGTAAGTTTTGCAGAATCAGATAACTGACTAGGTGAATACCCCACCCTAACTGCAGCTTGCCCCAAGTGCCAAGTCTGCTTTCCACTGGCCCTGCAGGCAAGCACTTGGGAGGAGCCCAGGGTCAGCACTGCAGGAGAGGCTCTAACTCCTGGCACAGCCGCCTCGTTGTTTTTAATTACCAGTATAAATCTATATTAATAAATTGAAGACATTGCTCACTATATTTGTATCTTTCTGTGTCTAAGCAGACTAAGTCTAGCCTTTAACCCGTTGGTTTGCTCTGTCAATGCTGAGCTGCTCAGTTCCTGCTGCGTATATTTTTCTGCTTCTACAGCTTCTCGTCTGCAACCACTTCCCTTCATTTTCATCTGATAATTCTTTTTGCCTTATGTTACTTAGGCTGAAAGCCTTAACTTCTAAAGGATTAAAAAACCCACAAAACAAAAAAGACAAAACTGAAAACAACTCTGCAGAGGTCTGTTAGCATTACTACATCCCCTCTGGCATATTTTCCACCTATTCTTTAGAAGAGGAATGTCCTTTCTGCCTGTCCCTGTGCAGCACTTACCCTAATGGCCCCTGACTTCAGCTCAGTCCTGGTTCTGAACTGGGGAGAAGAGCCCCATCCCAAGGGGAGACACTTATAATACTTTAATTACAACTGTCTTGTAGAATGGGAGTAGCATTTGCCTCCTGATGGATCATAATGTTTTTTATTACTTGAGATGCACATACAGTTCATCATGTAGATGTAATTTTTAAAGCAAAACAAAGTGTTGTTGTATTCCTATAGAACTAGAAATCAAATGAAAGACTAACTGAAATCCTGATTTAAAAAATAGCTCATATTCTCTCTACTACACAAATTTAAAACATAGCTAATTTGACCATCTGTCTGCTGTGTAGTGGAAACAGAAATCTGAAAATTTAATTATCTTTGTGTTTTGAATAACTATGGTTTGTGGAACTGCAGTTTAAAGCCTGTGGAGAAAACAGTTGTAGCTTGACTCTATTTCTGAACCAGGCTTTTGGCTTCTGGAGCTGCCCTCTACCAGCTTTCTCCTCTTCATCGTCCCTAGTGCTTAGCAGCCAGCAGGTGTTATGTACTCCACTAGGTCTTAAATATTCCTAAATATTCTGCTGAGTTCTTGCTCTTCAGTGGCAAATAGTAAGAAATTATTTTTATATATATGTATATATTTGAAATTATGTATTTTATAATTCTAAATGAGAACTTGTGTTCTAGAAGAAACTAATAAATGTTTCCCCTACAGTTTGGACTGGGCCTGAATTGTCTTGAGGTGTCCAAGCAGAAAGAGGAGACAATGCCAAATTCCAACACCTGCTTTCTGGGTTTTTTTCTTTCCTTCTTTTTCAAAGTATTAAATTATTGGTGGAAGTTTCTACTGTGGCAGTGCTTGAGTTCAAAGTCCTCTGATCAAACATCTGCAAGTTTTTCTTCTGTTGAGGTTTGCCTTCATGTTTGTATTTTACAATAGATGGTTAGCTTCCATTTCCTACCAGTCCATCACTGTCCTCTGAGACTGACAGATACAGTGATTCACATGGTAACTCAGGTGTTGTAGTGTTGGTGTTACACTGCCTCTGATTTACACAATGGCATCCCCACCAAATCAGGACATTCTGATTAGCACTTGCTTAATGAAATGGAAATACTTTTTTTCTTACTTGTCCTCTCAGTGCCAGACTCAAAGCAATCATAGGGAGATTGAAGGCGATATATGTAAATATGTTGAATTGTTTATTTTTACCAGTGTGATCTCTACCTGACCAGACTAGCTGTCTTCATTTGTGCTCCATTTGAGGAAAAAGAAACAATGTCAAAAAACTAAATCAGAGGACAAAACCCACAACCTGATAAAGTGTTATTTTCAGGCTTCCAGAGTGGTGTTTATAATTCTGTGTAAAGAGGAGTCATTTGAAATATAAGACCTTCAGTTTTCATGATTTAGATGGCTATCAATTCTGCTGTTTTCCTGGAATACGTTTAAGTAACTAAAACTGGCCTCCGCCCACCGTGCTTCATTTGGTAATGAAACAGCATTAACATTACTTTGTTACAGACTTGAAAGTCGGTCAACTCAAGCACTTCCCTCTTTTGGTCATTAATCTTAAAGAAAATGTTTCCATTATCAAGGAGATCAGTATTTTGTTTTAATATTTATAGAAATGCATCAAGAAATCACTTGAGACCAGAAAGTGGAAGGACTTTTATTAAGAGTCATGGATAGATCCCTTTTCCAGTTTTAACAGAGTTTACTAAAGATTCCTGTTTTATAGTCCACGTTACATATGATCATTATTTTTAAAATAATGACATCTTCGTCTCTATTGCCCTAATTTATCTGAAATCTTATTATAGTGTATCTATAGGAGATTTCTTAACAATATCTTAGAGAAAACAGTGAGCTGCAGGCACTTTTTTTTTTTAATTTGCTCCTATCTAATGAGTCTGAATTTACCTCAGAAGAATTGTTGAAGGCAGATTACTTTCCCAGCAATCCTCTGGAGCAAGCCTCTCATTTTGCTTCAGTCATCCTTAAAGGAGAGAGCTTAGCATTTGAACTGCAGAGCTTATCGTAAATTCTTTGAGTGTCACCTTAAACCAGCAGTAGAGAGCAAAAGAGATGAAGATTTATCCTGTAGCCAAAATTTTAAAACAGGACTCTGAAAAACTCAGCCCCTAAGTTTTTATTTAGGTATCTAGGTATTATAAAGAATTGATGCCTTGGAGATCTGATTGAGTTTAGAAAGGAGACTCTTGAGTGTGGTTTTTGAAAATCAGAACACTTGAGGTCCTGAATACTTAAGATCTCCTCAATGTCTAAGTCAATGCTTTAAAAATGGTAAATGCAAATAAGACAATATTTATAATAATTGAGCTGCGTAACACAAAATACACAGAATAAAAAATGCTGCAAGGGAAAGCATATTTTTGGAGTCAGAGAGAGAGATGTCAGGGTGCAAGAGGGAGACTTTAGGAGTTGGCTGAGGTGTGTGACATCTTACAATTATATTGATTATTTTATTGCTTCTGCCAAGGAGCAACAGTGTTCTTGCCTGGTTTCTAGCTGAGCAAGCAGACTCAGTCTGAAATGTATTTCCCTCCTTTTTATTTCACCCTTTGCTTTTGTTACTTATTCCTTGCTCTTATCCTCTGTGCGTGCTCAACAAAACAAATGCCTAAGAGCCTCAAACCTGTTAAACGAGGAGAGGAAAGCCTGAAGTACTAACAGGTTTTGAGATCTTTAAAGTTTAAGTAAAAGAATGGAGTTTTTTAGCATATTACAAGATTTCCATCATCAGCTCAAATGCAATCTAGTTCATTCTCCTCTGCTCATGTCTCAACGCTGCCTAATCTCAGCCCCACCAAGGCCATGAGAGCACTGCCACTTATTGCTCTAGTCAATTATTGCTCGTGTCAGTGTGGGAACTGTGTCATTGCAATTTTTTGGCTTGTAGTTTCTTCCAGAGCTGCATAGATGGGTACTGAAGAGACCTAGAAATGGCACTGCCCTGGTTTAAAAGTCTCGACTTTGGCCTCATTGTTCCCATTCAGAGGCCTGGGTATAATTTGAAAAGTTGCTGGGGTACTCTGCCAGGGTCTGGGTGAGGAAAGGAGGATTCATTTATCTTGTATTCACTAAAGTTCCTTGTGCTTCCAACCTGGTCTGTCATGGTGAGGAAAATGGCATTTTCATCTGCCATTGGCAATCTCTAAAAATAGAAAGGTCTATTCTGCAAGCAGAACTTCTTAAATTTCTTTTGCTTATATGTCTTTTGGTGATACTTCTTTTAGGATTTTGAGATTGAAAATGGACAAAGCAAAGAGAGCTTAATAATAAAAAAAGTTCTTGTGGATCCATATCCTGTTTTATCTTAGATGGAAGCAACTTGAGAGGAACGAATCATGATGTCAAAAATCCCTTTCACCAGAACAGTGATCAGCTGTAGCCGAAAACTCCTCTGCATGTATTTGACCCTGGTTTCTTACAGCAACAAGTCTTTTATAGAATTCTCATTGTGGAGCTGAGGATCATAATCCTTCCTACATCAAACAATGCACAAAACTCTGTTCAAATCCAGTCTGTCACCTTCAAAAATACTGCCTCCAAATAGTTTATACTGTGCTGGATGTGCCATGAAGAGGGGGAGGAGGTGGTGGGGGAAGAGGACGGAGGGGGAAGATTAGCCTTTGTCTGCTGTCTGAAGAAAAGAACAAAGTCCTACACTGCATGTTAAGGGAAAGAATCGGGATTGTGTAAAATAGGTCAGAGATGTATTTAATTTTAAAAGGCTTGGGTTGAGAAAGGAGAGAGTATAAAATTTTCCATAATGGCAATCAGGTAACCCTGAAATGTAGTGGTTATGAAATAATTACACCCCAGAGGGATTAGAGGCATCCGCCATTGCCTGTTGCATCGTAATGCCTCGGGGATGTGATTAACTTATGATAATTAAAGCTCTTTTAGTGGAAATACAGTATGAACACAGAGAGTCTGAAGAAGTTTCAGGGTTGTGGCTCGGTACAACATCTGATGTTATGTTAACCTGTGCTGTACACATCTGCTTTCTTTATACGTGTTTCCGTGTTTGACCCTTAGTGGGTGGCATGAGTATGTTTCCTGGGACCTGAATGATTGTTGAGTGCCTTGGATTGCATTAGCGTGGTACTGCTGCCAGAGTGATTATCCAAAATGCAGATACCCTTCATAAGGACTCATAGGTTCCCTGCCTGCTGGTTTTAAACAGCATGGAGGTGGGGATCATATTTACTGTGGTCTTCTAAACAGCTGAAGGAAGCTGTGGAAGGCATGTATACTGCTTAGGAAGGATAACGTCTGGATGGCTCTACTTTTTGTAAAGTTTAGTTGGTACTAAGTCAGAAATGTCCCCATTCTCATTTAGTTTAATCCAATGTGAGCGCACGTGTAAGTGGAGGTCTGTCACTCTCCATGTATAGATCTATGGAACATGTTGCAGTCTACTCTGTTTAACAAAAGTGCTCCCATCAGTTCTCTTTAAATTCTGAGGAAATTATTCCAAAGAAAATAGTTTAATTTTTTTAAGTATTAAGAATGCTAAAAGAAGAGGACCTTGTCTTCACAGTACAGATGTGGATATTAAGAAATCCAAGCATTGAGAATTTATTTTAGGGTTAGTCCCAACCTAAATGTTATTCTCCCTTTTTGTAAGTTTGTATAATCCATTTGAAAATTTGATAAACTCATCTTAGGCAAAGAAGTTAGTGTGGAACAAGAATGTCAACATGAAAAGGATCAGCATTTAAAAATAAATTTTCTGGATTTGTTTCCCCTAAGTAATTCATAGACCCTTCTTGAAGGTTCCTTTCTACTTCATACAAACTGTATGTCTGAAATATGAAAAGAGAAATGCAGTTGTCTCAAAGTATGACTTTTCCGTACATGAAATTCTGTGAAACACTTTTTCTGTTTTTACATTTGCATTGCACCAAAGAATCTAAACCCAGCCATCAGCACAACAGAAGTGCAATGGGCATTGGCAGTGGTTTTATTCATATGGTGGTGTCAGTAAACTCTTCCGAAGAGGCATCTTAGTTACTTTTGCAAAGAGAAAAGTGATGTATTATAGACTAGGTAGTGGTGCAAGACATGTCTTACCTATGTGTTTTAATTTCCTCAGCTGTGTACTAGTGGTTTAGGATTTTTGTGGCTTATCCACCATGGATATTGTTTGCAGTATTGTGGGCAATAGCACGTTTACCAGAAGCACGTATTGCTCAAGAGGATGGTGTGCGGATGGGCTGCTCCCTCAAAGGCTATCAGTAGGATGGCCATGAACATTGGATGTTCTCTATCAGATGCAGCAGTTGGCTTCATTGGCACTACGTCAGGTGCTGAGCTCTGCCTGCTGGCCAAACCTTACGGGTGACTTCTTTGGTGACGGATGTCTGTGGTGAAGCTGTCATCTACTCAAGAGAGAAATAACTGATGATTTTCTTGTAAGGCTGAAGATGCGCTGCTGGTGTCTGCCGACCTCTGCATAACCTGCTGAGGATGGGGTAGTCATGCTTAGTAAGTTACAAGATTTACTTATTACTTATGCTTCAGATGTGGGCTAATTTCCCTGTGAATTCTGTGTAAGCAAGATTCAAGTTTAGATGCTTTTGACTACTGTAAAGTTAACACTACTTAATTCAGAAATGTTTTTGTGTTTCAGTTGTTAGTGGATTTATCAAGAATGTGTTTTTAGAGATGTGCAATCTTACCAAAGGTGAAACCTGACTGTCTTATGTTACATTTCCTTTTCCCTTGATTTAATTCAGTACTCTGACATGTATATGTCATTAAGTGCAACTAGGCTTATGCATGTCTATGCAAAACAACATGTTTCTATGTTTATTTGTGTTTATTGACTACAACATGAGATATCCATTGTTTTTGAACGGACATTTGTATCCATTGTTTGTCTTTGGCACGGCAGCACATCCTTATTTGTGGGTTGATTGGGTACATAATAAACCTTTCTGTCCTTGAACTGTGAGGAAGAAGGGTATAAGAGGCATGACTTCCTACACAAAGTACACTAGTTGTTACCAAGAGTTAAAGGAGCTTGACTTGTCAGATCATTATCGCATTTTCTTTCAGTTAGTTACTTAGTGCTTACTGCTAGTATTGGAGTTACGTTGAGATCAATATGAAAAACATATGGATGTTTTTTTTCTACTTTAAAAAGTATGAAGATACTGTTCCACTATAGTGGAGACCACCAGAATGTCTGAAACTTAATACCTATGGAGTACCATGTTTATACCTTTTCATACCTCTTCTTACCCTGGGGCTGAATTAGATGAAATGGAAGCACAAGGGGCTATTTTTGGTCTTTAGCAATTGTATCCAGCTGATCAGTACAAACAGCTTCTTATGATGGCCCTTACAAGAATGACTCTACCATGCAAATAAGCTTTCATAAGAAAACATACCACATTTTAATAATAGAATTTCTTTCCTGTATTCTGTGGTGCTAGTTGATCTTGGTGCTTTGTGTTCTGCCCAGGTAAGGTAATGCCGAGTGTGGTGGGGTAAGGTGTGAGCTCACAGAGCCTTAGCTGCCTTTCCAGGAGCAGTGCAGGGAAGAGCCTTTGCAAACATGCTCATTTACTTCACTTTGAAAGCATCTATGAGTATGCTTGGGCATTGGTGAAGAAGGGGTAGCGAGCTGTAAAGTTGCTCATCAGCTTGCCATTCACTATCTTACTGTGTCTTCAGGCCCCACCGCCTGTGCATGGGCTGTTTAGGAAGGGTGTGGCATCTGAGGCCCTGAGATGTCTTACAAGTCAAATCACCAATCCTTACTGAATTTCTTAATTTGTTTATTAAGTAGGACAGTTTGGTGTTTGAAGGCACTTCTTCTTTCTCCCTTTCTCTCCTTTGCCTCTCTTCCCTACTCCTCCTCTCCCACCCTTTCTTCTGCTTAATAATTTTTAAAGAAGTCTAATTTCTGTTGAGCAGAGGGTGGCTCTCTTAAGCAGTATCGAGTGCAGTGCTTACCCACAGGGCAGAGGTTAGTCAGCACATTCACTCAGCTCATCTGTAGTTCTTCCTGCTCTCCTAGGTGTGAAGATCTGAAAACTCTCAGACTTGTGTAATATACTGAACAAAGTTGTTTTACAGTGACCTTTTGACAAGGGTACTAGACCAATGTTTACCTAAGCTGTATTTGAATGAATATACCTCATGTATTTGAATGAGTTGAAGGTTTTGGCGGTTTGGGGTTTTTTGTC
Source organism: Callaeas wilsoni (assembly GCA_013398955.1). Classification (NCBI taxonomy): domain Eukaryota; kingdom Metazoa; phylum Chordata; class Aves; order Passeriformes; family Callaeidae; genus Callaeas; species Callaeas wilsoni. Next base: position 41,672 of record VWPU01020152.1, read on the forward strand.
CCATTTTTTGAGTGAGACTGAGGCCAAGAAATCTCTTTCAGAACTGTCTACAAAAATGAGCTGTGTTTTTTGGGAATGGATCAGTTATGCTATTCAAATTTTGTTAATGAAATTGTTGGTGTTCACTAGGTGCTCAAATACTTTTATGAATTCTAATTGCTACCTAGTGCAGTTTCTTAAGTCTGAGGACTTTAGAAGAAAAATTCAGCAACTACAAATTGACTCAATCACCTTCAAGCCTTTCAATCAAGACACCTCTGTTCTCGTAGCCTTCATGCCGTGTTTAACTGACTCTGGTTTTAAAAAAATGCACATTGACCTCCAGGCAGACAGGAAGGATTTGTCAGAAATACCATCACTGAAAGCTCAACTTACCAGTTACTTACATGAGGCTGGCAAAGATTTCAGTTATTTTGAACAGTAGAAATCTTACAACTTATAGTCTTGAAGTACTTTATCAGGTATTTTTGGTTATCTTTATTTCCTGAACTTTGTATTAAAAACATGAAGAGCAGCTCTGTTTTCTGTTTTCATGGATGGTATCTCTCTTTTTCCCTTTGGAGAGACCTGCAGGTGGCCAGGCCTCCCATGAATGCTGGAGAACTGACAATTCTACTTCACATGAAAAAAGGGAAAGGTTTGGAGATTTATTTTCTTTCACATTGATTCTCCAGAAAATTTAGTTTGAATGTGGCATGATATATCCTTTTCACATGACTAGCTGTAGGGGTTTGGG
>VWPU01020156.1:0-26310 GCA_013398955.1 Callaeas wilsoni
TCCCCATCCCTCTCTCCTATTAAGACCTGCTGAAGCTGACAACTTGCCTTCAACATCTCCTTCCCTCCCATCCAAAAATGCAAGTCTGGACCTTAGAAGAGGACAGTGGAGGCAGAGGGCCCAGGAGGCTGAACACTGTGAATTCAAAAAGAAGGGAGAGAGGAGAAAAGGCGTCCTGTCAGGTGGGATAAAGGGAAAAGAGAAGAGCAGGAAAGGGAGGCAAGGATGGGAGCTTACTAATTTCTGAGCGGACTGGGAGATCAGTGATGAGACTTTGGGCAGAATAAGGTGGCAAAAATGCACTTAACACTAAAGTTGATCAAATTATTTGGAGATTGAAAACCAGTTCGTGTAGACTTAAGAAACAAATGTTTTCAACTAGGTAATAAACAGGTAATTGGCAGCAAAACATTCTCCAATTCTACTAATCAAAACTTTCTTTGCAAAATACATACTAACATCTATTACCCTTAATACCTTTAAATAATACTGTAAGAAATTTGTCAGGATCCTGAAACATACAGCCTTGGGGAAGAAGAATAATTTCTGAAACTTAACCCCACCCAAACATCTCTTCAAATGGCCCTAATTTACATAGATATTTGTTAAATGTACATAAAGAATAATAGGAGGGAATAGCCAGAAAGCAAGTTCACTCCCCCTCTGTGGGCCATGGCTTCACTCTGCTTGTGTCTGTCAATACACCAGGCCTCATTTTCATCTAAAATTGGTGTCATGCTGCAAAATGTAGTCATTCACTTCGAGAACTGCAATTATTGCTGTGCTCACATGCAGCAAAGCACCATCTGGCCTGTTCACAATGAAGGCACAATGCAGGAAGAGTAAGCACTGATGTAAATGGTTTTCCAGTAATACTGAATTCCTCCATAAAAAGCAAGTACAGTTGTATTTCAGTAATTACTCACAGAATCAAGCACTCTTAGATGTCAATGAATACTCAAAAATTTTTGAATGAACCCTGCTATCATCTTCTGTTACATTTCAGTCAATATTTCAGGGACCTGAAGAATCACTGAGTATTAGAATTTGCATCTATCTGGATGGATTTCCAAAATTTCTGAAAAAATACAAGATTAGCATTCCCCTAGGCATGTTCAGGTATATTCCCATTTTTGAGTCGAAGCAACCTAGGGATTTTTCAAACACACAAGAAAATAGTACCAATTCGTGTGGTCATTTCAGTAATAAATTACACAGCTATTAAGTGCTTACCATTTTTTACAACTGTTAGCATTTAAATATACATGGTCTAATGCTCTAGCCAGCATTTCAGCTATGCCTCTATGAACAGCAATAATACCATTTAAAATGAACAGCCTGCTGTAGTCACAGAATGCATTACTGAGCATAAAATGAATGAAACTGCTCGCACGGATGGTAGTTCCTCCTCTATCCTTCCCTCCCTTCCACTTTGGAAATATATCAATAGCAATGTGATAACGCAGGCAAAGATACACTGAGAAGCATTAATTTGGGCACAGATTTTGGTGAGTTTTACACTAGAGTTTAGACACAAATCAAGCAACTGCTTTGGCAGCAAGAACAACCCAAGCAGTGAGGAAAGGCAGTAACTCCGAAAAATAGCAACATCGAATTAGTAGAAATCTCACAGAATTATTTGTTCCAAAGAAATCATTCCCTCTTACAGAGAGATGTGGTAAAAATCACTGCTCTTGGCAAAGCCTGATGCCTTCTCAACCAGAACCAGGAGACAAATATTCTGTGGATTTTGGATTTTTCCCAGATCAAAATGTTGGAGTACTTGAGAACAAGGTTTCAGTTTGGAGCCAAAACTGATTATAATGCTTAGCAGAAAGCAAGTGGCAATTCACTTACCAAGCTGCCACATTTCAACATTTTGTTATAAAGAATTAAACTTGCAAATTTCAGCATGACTGTGCAGTAGAAGTGAAAAACAAAATGATAAGGACTACCAACCACAGAAAATTTGTGTTCAAACTCAAATTCAGCTCACTTAGCCCAAGCCATCTGATGCTGTTATAAAATCATTCAACACAACTCTTAAAAGAAACGAGTACTGTATTTTACCCAGTGATGAACCCTCATGTCAAATACCAGGTAACATAGATAAGACCCCAGCTGTTAAAAAGCTGGAGTACAAGGCTCCAGGAGAGAAGAGAAAAGAGGGAGGGACCCAGGGAGTTCTCTCTGTGCCAGCCTTTCTTTGTCCATAGAGAAAACCCAGTTAATGACTATTAAATCACAATGCATGCCAAGGTACTCCAAAAGATCTCATTTGATAGAGGAAAGAAGCCAGCATTAAACTGAGAACAAGTACAACAAGGAATGGACTGGGGAAATGAATAGGAAATTTAAAAAGATAGCACATTATTTGTTCCCAGAAGCACAGCATAAGATGTTGGATACAGCAGGCATGTCCACCATTGTTCAAATGATGTCTTTGTTAAGAATGTAATTTAAGTTTTTGTGTAGAATACAATATACAACTGGGACAGATAAATGAATTTCACATCACCCAACTGAATAGGCTGCAACCGGAAGTAATGTAAAAATTAAGCTTGTACAGATTGCTTCCAAATACTTCAACAAATATTTACACATTTTAGAATGTATCTATTAAGTTCATGAAGACAGACTGAAGGCTAGTAAAGTTATTCTAAAACCATTTCAAAATGTTAAGAAAATAGTGCTTTTGGGACAACGGTAATACATCTGCTACGTATCAGTGTGTAATAGTGAGAGTGTAGAGTTGCTCTTGTTTTGCAGCAAGAAGGCAGCCAGTGCATGCAGTCCAAAGGATGATTTACAAGTGTGCTCTGTTATAACCATAAAAGGAGGAGAGGAAATCTAATGGCCAGAAATAGAACTACAGTAGATTAAGTAGGGGGAAAAAAATGCTAGAGAAGCACACGATAAATGAAATGGTAGGTAAAAAGATGGGCAAGTAAAAACAAGGCCAAAGAACGGAGTATCAACATGACACATGGGGATATCACGCAGAAGCGTTCTCTAAAGGATGGTGTCAAAGGCATGAACTGACAGCTGAGGTCAAGGAATCCCAAATTCCTGTCCTCGCACTAACCGACTCTCTGTGAAGGAAGGGAAGTTGTTTCATCTTGCTATCTTCCTCTGCCAATCAAAGGCAGCGATACCTACCCACCTACCTATCTCCCGGACATGGCAACAGAGAATCAATCACTGTCCTGACGGTGCTTCGAGCGCGGCATGTGAAATCCTGGCCCTGCTCAACCCAGTGGGATTTTTTAATGCTGACTTCAACAGCGCCAGGATTTTTATCTACAATTTGCTATCAAAAACGTTGTCTGTTATTATTTAAAAGGATTTTGAAGCCTTTACACTTAGTTACTTCACAAATCAGAATTGCTCAGTCCATAGGTCAGGAGACAAACGGGGATGTGGAAACCCCACTCCCTTCTTCCTGACTTGCCTATTGCTGCTGTGAGCAAAGAGTCAGGATTTGACCTGAACTGACAGTTTGGCTTTCTGTGTTAACAGAGAAGCTCTCGGTTCATTGTTACACTGCTAAGATGGATCTTAATGTTAGCACTAATAGAAGGTTTTCAGACGTAAAAAGCTGGCATTTCTATATTGCAATTTTCCCTAGAACATCTATTCTTCAATATCTGCCCCAGAGAACTCATTAAAGATACATAAAGGAGAGAGAATTGAAATATAAGATCAACAAAAAATATTTCCTGCTACCATAATCCTTTTTATTAGACATTTCAAAATGCAAAAGAAGCTGTCAATATTAACATTATGAATCTAAAAACAAACATTCAGAAAAACTGAAATTACAGACAAAAGGCAAAGCTATTTCCTATGCTAAACAATGCTGCAAAATAACACTGCTGGCACTGTTACCAGGAGATAACTTCATGCCAACATCATGGCTTCTCCATATGTCAGTTAAGAAGACAGAAGTTGTTAGTGAAAACTTCCAGAGTTCTTTACAGAAACTAGGGGGAGGGGGAAGGAAGGAAAAATCCTAACATGTGCAAAATTTCTTTTTGAATAAATAATACCTCTCTGGAATATATGGCATGGAACCACAGAAGTGTTTCATTTGAAAAAGACCTCTAAGACAAAAGTCCAACCATTAAGCCAGCACTGCCAAAGTGACCACTAAACCATATCTGAAAGTTCCACATCTACACAGGTTTAAATACCTCCAAGAGTTGGTGACTCCACCACTTCCTTGGACAGCCTATTCCAAGGCTTACAATCCTTTCAGTGAATAAACTTTTCCTAACACAGAATCTAAACCTCCCCTGCTGCAACCTGAGGCCAAGTTTCCTCTTGTCCTAGTACTTGTTCCTTGGGAAAAGAGACCGACAGCTTTCCTCCCTTAAAAGGATTAATCTCTCTGCTGTCCGATCACACTTTGATCCTAACATCTTCAGTGCAAAAGTGTCAAGAGTGTCTCACCCAAAATTTGTGGAAATCCTGTTTCATTACAAAAGTTCTCCTCAAGACTGAAAGTAATTCTTATTACCAGTTTGAACCTCAGTTTGAGCCTGTGCTTGTCAGATATGCTACTCTTAACATTTGCAAGCTGGAAAAACTTAAGTAGAGAACTACCTCAGCCTTGCAGCAGCCACTGCAATGGACTGCAAATAAATTTTAGAGTACAATGAAGCCATCATCCCTTTGCATCCTTTTTAGCTTGGAAATTGAATGGTATTTTTGTTGAATGTGGATCTTACAATGGTCAAAGGCTAATATTTTATAAATCACTCTTCATGCTTCAAGGGTATTTGCAAAGAATTAAGAAAGAGCTTAGAAACATATGTAAAAATAATAACCAGGAGCTTCAGTAACAGTATTTATCATTCAACCAAGAAGTAAAAGCACAGCCTTGCTGTGGGGGAAGGAGGCATCAGCTCACACATTAGCATAAGCCACCGGGTTCTGTTTTCACGTGTCCCTGTCATGATCAAATGGTTATGCAGTCCCTTCCCACCCTGACATCAGATGCTATCTGCTTTATTTCAATTTTTACAAATTTATATTCTGTTACTTTAAGATGCTGCAGCTAAAAGCATATCTAGACAGAAAAATGTGGCAGATTCTACCTCTGCTGTTTAAGCCAATGCATTTTCAAGTCTTAAAATGTAGCTACTGTGTGACAGACTTTCATGATAATCACAGCTGCTCATGAAACATCTGGAGTGAGAAGTGCCAAGTCTGTGTCTTCGGTTTGAAGGTGACGATAATGTTGTCCTTCGGATTTGCACTGGGCTGATCTCCCGTGCAAACCCCACGTGTTGCCTGCAGTGTCACCTTTTAGAGAAAGTCCATAAACCAGCACAGTGGACTGTTCAGTTCATGACTAATTTTACACCAGCAGTGGCAATGACTTCACTGTCAGTGCTAAGTTCCCCTTTGGGGTGCTTGCAGCTCCCTCCCTTACAAACTCCTTTGCAGCAGCAGATGCTTTCTAACTTCCACCATTGACCTGTTAACCTTGCTCTGTGCTGGAAGGCTGCGGCAGCACTTAACCCCCAAATTCTTCTTCTAGTATATTTGAGGCAGTGAAGAGCCTTAATTCCCTGACTGATTAAATGTCTTCCATGAACATAAGGTATCAGCATCATCAATCAAACCAGCTGGTAGTGTCCCACCTGGCCCCAAAATAGGCATTCTTGTGGAAATGAATGGATGGCTTTAACAACAGACTTTTCAAATAGATATAACAGAAAGCTATTTAAAATTACAGATACTTTAATTTAGATCAGTCTAAAATTATAATTACTTATTATGGTTAAGATAAATTTCAAGATGAAAGAGAAAAATTCTGACTTGATATGACAGGAAGCTGAACTTTCTCAGTGTTTTAATTAATCACAAAGTTTATTAATACTGTTATTGTTTCATTTCCAGACATACTTCAAACTCTAAAAAAATATTTTTTTCCCCCTTTTCAGTGTATGTAGCTAATCAGACTGAAAGGGATCACATTTAGTCACTTGTACAGACACAGCAAACTAGCTTTCACATTTCTAGAAAATTAAGTTTCAACTTAGTTCCAAAATGACATTCTCTGTTTTTCCCATAGGCAACAAAACTTACTGTAATTCATTGTCCAATTACTATTCAATTTAAGAGAGTGAAAAATCTTACAGGCATGATGTTCCTGTAGGTTTAAGTGGCTGTGAGACTCAAAAGACGGGGAGAACTCAAATACTTTAACACCACTGATAGTGTTAGAGAGCAGAACCCCACTGGGGGTGTCATTCTGGAGACAGAGAGCCAACCCCTGATGGGCTGCACACACTTCCTGACGAGTAAGTGCACGTACAGCTAGAGACTAACAAAAGGACAGGGTGACTTTTGGCCCACCAAGCCCAAAAATACAGAGGGTACTTCAAGAAGTAGCTACAGATGGAGGAGGAGGCAGAAGAAACCAGGGCAGGCTGCAGGGAGATGGATAGAGGGGAAAATATGAGCACATGTGAGGGGAAGGCAGATAGGGACAGTGCCTGGAGCGTTACACAGCATCTAACTGGGATCTTGTGTCATGGCAGTGGGTAGCTTAGACCACTTGGGATAAAGAGGGTTAAGATGCTCATCTATTCCCAGAATTCCTTATTTTAGTCCCCATTCCCCAAGCTGTCCACTGGAAACTCCCCAGAAATTGCTGTTAGGACTAAACAGTTCCATTCCAAACCCAAGCCTAGGCGTGTGTTATCCCAGACAATAAACACACACTGTAGGAATAACTGGATGAAACACAAAATTGAATCAGCTAATGGAAACAAAATAATCACAGGCTTTATCCCCATGATCAAGAATATCACACAACATTTAGCTGACCGACTGAGACATGCTGTCACTTCATTTTGATGATGCAATCAGCTCTACACAGCTGATCCATGTACTGTGTGGGGACCTGCTGATAGAAGTGATGTTCTGCAAAGCAGAAATGTGTAGCCATATGGAGCTCATTGCAAGAATGAGCCTCTCTTTACACTCCTGGTTGAATTTCTCACATAACCTCATTATCCATTATTGAGCATTTGCAGGGATCTAATATTCTGAACCATGGAACCAATTCCACTCTTACTGTTCTCCAAAACATTTTTACTCCACCAAAGATATTTTAGAGACATAAGTGTAAGTGGCATTTACTCACTGTTGAAAAGATTTAAAAGTTTTATGTTTTTCCAACTATTTTTTCCCAGAGTTTAAACTAATATCTGTGTCATCTTTGAAATTCCCTACATAGCTATTTGATTTATAACGAGTTGTTTCTCAAGATTCAATGGGACCAAAGTGTTTCATGTGAATAAAGATTTAATGTACCTTATTTTACTATCATGTCACTTAAAACCATCATGCATCTGAAAACTTTAACTTATCACGTTACTGACAGGTTAAAAAAAATGTTTGCAGAATGTGTTCAAGTTAGAGGAATCTGTTTCCTAAAATGACACACTCTGATAATCTCTCTGCTCTTAAAGTAATCTAAGTCTCAGTTGCAAAATATTTCATATATTAAAGAAGTTATTCATTCAGCATTTAAAAGCTGCAGTTGAAAAAATCTCACGGTAAAATATACCCCCAGTAAATGTTATTTATCTAAAGCTGCTCAAGAGACAGTTTGGGTTAAAAAAAGAAGGCAATGCTGCAACGATTAATAATTAACCAGTTTCTAGTAACAGCTTTATTGAATTGGAAAGACAAACTGTTAGCTGCACAGAAATTCACAATATTTTTATCACCCAGGTAGTATGAAATATTGAACCTGAAAATTGACACTATTAATACAATAGGTCACAGAAAATCATAGTTTCCAGTCTACTGTTTCAACAGAACAGGGAAAAGAAATATAGAAAAAAGACTGCATTCTTAGGGGAAAAAAAAACCAAAATCCAAGTCTTCTCATGTGGACAGCAAAGCAGGACTCTAAAATGTTCATGCATGAGCTCACTTTTCCCTCATTTTCTTTTTTTTTCTTTTTTTTAATCCTTCAGTGCTACAGAACTATTGCAATCTCTGTTTAATAAGCACATTTCATTTAAATAGCTTTCTTGAGTTCCAGCTCACCCGCCTAATAAAGCACACAGTGTTTCAGAGATATGGTAATATTCTAAGCACAAACTGCGTGATTTTATGTTTTGCAAAGTAACATTACATCATATGGCTGATAATTACATTTTAATATCGATGCCAACAGTAGCCCATGAAAATGTGTACCCAGACTCTCAACTCTGGAGTTTTATGGTTTATCATCACTTGGCAGTAGACATTCCTTAGCATCATTTTTGCTTTGTTTTTAATACAGGATATTGTTGTTCTGGTTTTTTTTTTCTCAGAAAGCTCCCAGTAAGGTCAGCTGCGCTGAACTTCAAAAAAATATCCAAAGATGCTCTATTAAAACCTAAGAATGGCTCAGATACCAAGGAATTAGCAAAACCCATGTACAATTGATAAGGTTAATATTGCTAATTACATGAAAGGAATGATACAGGCACCGAAAGGTTTTACAGGGTAGGGGGCAAGATGAGGAACTGAAGAGAAAGACCTGGGCATTTTGAAAAGCCTCTGCAAGCAAAGCTTTTAGAAATTATCAACATGCCATGTAAAGTGTATGAAGAGAAAGAAAAAGCATCTTTAAGGAGAGGAGACCATTGCTAAGCAAAGGCCAAAATGAGATTTCTGCATTTCATTGTCAGCCCTGCTTCTCAAACGGTGCCGGCTGCCAGCTCACAGAAGGACAAGATGAGTGCCAGCGCTGCGAACGCATGGCAGAAGGAAGAGCAGAGACCAGGAGCAGGCAGCAGGCTGGGACACCACCTCTCTCTGGCAGCATCAAGATGTTCAGCCTGCTCAAGTTGCCTCCTGGATCTTCACACTGTGACCCTACTCTACACATCTTCTCCAGTGCCAGGGATTACTCTGAGCAAGGTGAAAAGGACTGCCATAATCAAGGTGAATATAGGGAGCGAGGGCTAACATGGAGGGGAGCCACACAGACCATGGCAGGTGCATTCAGGAGGAACATATTCCCCAGACACAAGCCTCAGGAAGGGGAGAGGTAAGGACACATCATCCCAGTCAGATGAAGCCTCTGGGGTGTTATTTCTGCTGCTTCTGGAATAGACCTCCCTAGCCATTCGTAGGAACCCATTTCAGTGTCAGCTTTTCCTTAATTAACATAGAGCCACACCCTTTACAATCCTATTAAAAATATTAATAAACTATAAATAAGCCACCTGAAACCACACACCCTATAACTCTTTGTGCCACGGGGAAACTGTAAGGAACTGTGAGCAGCCACGAAGAGGTGCTTCTCAGAGAGGGGTATTTCCAGGCTCCTCGGTCTCTGCACATTACTCACGCAGCTGAACTATTCTCTTGCAAGGTCTAAAAATAAATTTGCTTTCAGACAAAGCTCAGTGTTGTAAATTTCAAACACATGGAGGAAGGTTCAGAAAGTCAGCATGGAAAAAATTGTATTATCATAAAGAGAGCTCACATTTGAAGTTTAAAGAAAAAAGTTCACAGAGCAAGCACTTCTTGCCTGGAACAGGTCAGATCAAGATTAATGGCTGGGTAATGTGACAGCTTCTGAGTACATGTATACATATGTGTAGTCTACTATTAAATTTAAACAAACTGCATCATTCTGGTTTAAAGAAGAATGTCTGCTCACTGTTTCATCTTTTCTGAAATTCTTTTAGCTTCTTCTTTTAAAATATTTGCAAATCACTAATCCCTCTCAGTTTTGCTTCCCTTCAAGCAGCAGTGTCAGTGATGTCTTATGATGCAATCCAATTACCCCTACGCTTCTGACTCTCTAAAAAGCTTTTTCATCAAAAACAATACCACAGCTATGTGACAGGACTTTACTAAGCTTGTGTGGAGCACATCAGTCCACACTTATTAAGGCTCTTCACTAACACTTACTGACTCCTCAGCTGGATTTATCACAGTCAAATGTGACAAAGACATGCCGTTCTTGGGGAGTGCTCCAGATTCTTCCTGGAATAAAGTTTTCCCACTTTAGTTCCAAAAAATGTATGTCTAATGGTACAAGCAGTCTTGCTAAACCATCTCCATCCAAATTCCAAACCACAGGAGCTCAAAACTGAGATCTCCCTTCCCAGACTCTCTGGGTACGAAGGCAGCTTGGCTGACCCTCAGGCAGCCACAGGTGCTGGAGCCGGCAGCATCACATCAGAAGAGACAGTTTCTGCTGGTTTAGAGCCTAATAAAAACAAACAAAACTCAGCTTTGACTGCCTAGATTCTACACTTATAATTATTCTTCTTGTCAAGAATGATTATCTGCTCCCTATCTATGATGAACCGGCACACATGCTTACACAGTCACACTCAGTTCTTACAGCCTGGACTTTTTAGATGGGTTTGTAACTGTAGGTAGTGTTGATACACATACCAGGAAATTTTGACAGGACTGATAAAACCTTCAAAATCTGATTTTTAAGTCACCCTGGAGGATAGATTAAATCTTGCTAAAAGGAAACTAGCTAAATGGGGAAGCTAAGAGAATTAAACCTTCCCAGGTAATATGGTAAACAGGGATACCACCCTAGAGGCTGAGTGCAAATACATGCCACATAGCAAAAAAAGATTTGGGAAAGTGGTAAAGCAAGCCAGTGTAGTTGAACAACAGGGTATGAGAGGCTGTAAGAAGCAAAAAAAAATCCTTCTGAAAGCTGGAGTCATGTCCAAATGAAGGAAGTAGGAAGACTCATGACCCATTGCTAGCTAAATAAGTAAAAAAAAATAAACTCAAAACGAAAGCAAACTTAAACCATAATTGGGTAAGTCAAAAGACAGCTTGCGAAATGACTATGAGAAGACACAAGGACTAACCACAGCCCCTTTTCACATCTGAATGCAAAACCTGCCAGTCTGGCCAATAGATGATCAAGGGATAAAAGCAGCACTCAGAGCAGAAAATAAGTATTTTGAGCTCTGCGTACAGAGAACTAAGAACCAAGAGAAGCTGACATGTCAGAACATTTCTTTATGAGGTACTGGTTGGGTCATCCATTTTAAATGGAGATTGCAGTGGAAAAGGCTAGAGAACAAACATGAACAATAACAATGCGCACAGATCAGAAGATACTGTGAAAGCATTCTTAAGGAATTCATGGATGAAACAGCACTGTGAGTAACTGCCTCTTTTAAAATTGCCTGAGAATCAAAGGACTGCCAAATGGCTTACACCATGACCATTTTAAAAAGGGCGCCAAGAGAAAGCCAAAAATATCAGGTAGTCTCATATTTGCACTGGACAAATTGATAGAAACTATTGAAAAGAAGAGTATTGACAGACACAGTGTAATATGTTACACTAGGCAAGTCAACACTACTCTTATAAAAGAATGAAAATACCACAAATGAAAAAGGAAAGCAAATGCTAAGGAACTGAGAACATATCCTAATTTCAGCGGAATAAATATAAAATGCATCCATTGCATGATGAATTTTTAAATTTCTGGTCCATTTTTATAAGTTACTTAGGACAGGAAAAGAGTAATAAATGTGGATGACCAAAGATAGGTAAGTTATCCCGAACAAGGATTGGTCAAGTACCCTCTGACTCTTCAGGCTGTAAAAGAGTTGACTGTGGCACAATATAAAGGGCTTTATGCTGCTTCAGATTTCACACATGTATAAAAATTAATTTTCACTGTTTATTCAAATAGAAGCGGTATGGTGTATGAAATAAAATTAGACATTACCAGTTCAAAAGCAACTGAAAAAGGCATCTGTTTGCATAACACATTCAAAGTCTGGAGCTCTTCCTCACATGATATTCAAAGTTTACACAGGTCCACATAACAACTTACCAAATTCATGACATCAAATACAAGAATAAAAAAACATATATTAAACTCCAGAGCCCAGCTTTTTGTGTCAGAAAGTTCCCAAGCCACAAATTTCTGGATGCCAGAAGAACATCCTGCAGGAGTTTACTCCACCACACACTTTTCCTATCCTTGTGCAGCAGTTGCTGGTGTGTGAAGGTGGAAGGAGGACACGGGGCTGTAGCTGAGCCTGTGGCCGCTGCTGCAGCTCTTCCTAAGCAAAGGAGCTCTAGTGGCTGTCCTGGCTGCTGTGCTACAGCCAGCTGCCCAGCACAGCCTGGTGTCCTGCAAAGGGACGCAGAACAGGGAAAATAGAATGAGGCAAAGTCATCATACAGGAATATTTTTGTCCCCCTTCATACTTTTTCAGCTTACCTACCTTCTGCTACATTTATTCTACTATTTCCAAAGGTAGGGAGAGCAAGGATGAGCAAGACATTTTGACAAAGTTCTGCAAAGGGTTGGAGATAGTCTCCTCATACTTGTACCATTGTAAGGCTGATTTTTTTATTCCTCTTACTAAGCCTGTCCAAAGAAAAAATACCCCTAACAATATAAACCCCACAGTAAGCACCATAGATTCAGACATTTAGTATCGGATCTGTTTTGATTCCCTTCTGCACTGCCAGGAACTGAACACTCCTCTGACAGGCCAACTAGTTCTAGAACTTAATTTCTCATAGAACACTTACAGCCAGACTCTGATGGAACAACCCAGCTGATTGTCCTCAAGGTTTGGCCCTTAGCATTACAGATTATAAAGACTGGTGTGTTTACTAGGCAGAAGGGTGGAGGTCTGGATGTTTTTGGAGAAGCAGTGGGATGAAGACAAGTTAGCTTAAAATTTGGTTTGGTTTCAAGTAATAACCTCACTACAAAACTCTTTTTTTCTCAGCATTTCAGAAATGTGGTCCAGGCCTGAAGGTGAGTTTCTCATTCCTTCCTAGAGTTTCCTCAAATGAGAGCTGGCATCTCCCATTAAATGGACTGCAGGCTCCAATAAATCACAGGATACAGTAAACTGAGCTGACTACTGAGTCTTACCCATAAGATCATATTTCTTTAAGTTTGTCACAACCTGGCAGGTAATCAGAAAGAAAATGCCCTTGCTCCTGAGCTTACGGGAGCCCTAGATATACAAAAAGTCCTGAAGTCATTCCTGCTTGACATCGCACAAACAGACTCAGTATCTACAAGCAAGATAAACATATTCATGGTGGGAAAAAATCTGTTAAAATAAAATATGCAAATGCTTTCAGGCTTGCATCTCGTTGATATTTTGGAAAGGTTTTGTGCGCCCACGATGTTTCTCCTTTCAAGGATGGTAGGGGACATGTCCAAATCGTTACCTCAGCAGCTGCTATTCCAAATGGTGCTCAACAGCCCCAGAAATGAACAGCACCAACTTCTTTAAGTATGTAGCAGTGAATAAATCTGTTCTGAAATGTTTACTAGGGAACAATCTGATCATCAAGGATGCAGAAAGTCAGCATCAGACAAAGTAACTGTTACAACATAAATCCAGGATAACACTGCTCATGTCACTGACATTTCTTGTGGTTCCTTAACTGGTTTAAGCATAAGTCTACCTAACCCCAAGCCTAAGCATAGAAAAGCTTTACATCTGGGAGAAGAAAGTACATATGACAAAGGAGGAATAAACAAAAAGAAATCAGTGTAAATTTTACTGACACAAAGCATGTCATAAACTGATTTAATAAAAAGAACCAAAAATGTGTAAGACAAATTAGGACACACTATTGCACAAAACCAAAATAAGGTAAACTATGCAAATGGGGGAAAAAATACATCCTTTATATGAGACAAAATTCACAATGAGGTCCAAGGAGGGACCTCAATTCATTCTCTGACAAATAGAGAACGTTTCCTGATGAATCTTCTATTTTTACTCCATTTAGACTTTAATTTTATTCATGATAGTAGCTGAGTGGTTCCATTTTTCTGCCTAATTTCTTCCCAGTTGTGAAACAGGTGCTGTGAAGATTAGTTAAGTATTTACAGGGTGATGAAAAAAAGAGTTTTTAAAGAAATCCTGCTGTTACCAAGCTTTCAATTATATATTATAGTATTTCCGGTACTTTTCAAGGTAATATACTTCTTACAAACCCTAGACAGTGATGGAGTTTCCTTCTATAAAACACATCTCTTTCAGACAAATTTATGTACACTTATGCTTTCTAGATGCTTTGGATGCTTTAAATCAATACACTACTGCCAGGAGTCAGTGTGCCATTTTCTACAGCTGCTTAAGAGGTGGAGCTGAAAGCCTTTTCCTGTAAAGTGAAAGTAAATTACACTACTCAATTACACTTGCAATCATTTTATATTGAGTTTATTCTTACTTAATTTTTGAAAAGTCTATTTTCATAAGCTTATTATGCATATTGATAAATCAAATAATTCTTAGGAAAAAAAAAAAATCAACCTGAACCAGACTCTCTCTCATTTTCATCACTTAGGCTACGGTACTTGCCAATAACTGTGAATAATATAAATTTTAAATTACACTTTTCAGTGAATGTATTTATTACTGTCACATCTGAGCAAGAGGAAGCAATTGTAATACCAAGTGATGACACACACTCATCAAACCAAAAGAGATCAAAGGATCTAAAACAAACACAAGACAGAAAAGGTTTTGCACGAGCCAAAGTTCTCTGCAGCGACTCTTTAAAGACAATGTGCCTTCTTCTTCTTAAGAGAATTAAAGAAGAAATAGCTCGTGGGGAGCAGGAAGCAAATTCCTGCTATTTTCCTAAACATTCTCATTCCTTTTAGTTTCTTAAACATACACACACATTTTGATACATGCCATTAGCAAAAGTGTGCCAGTTCTTCACCATTTTGTGTGTAGTTTACACGCACTATCCTCATGCTCCTAGCATTTTTCAAGTTACAAGATTTTTGTTCCCCTAACAGTCATTTAGTCTACATTTATACAGCTACCAACTTCTCAGTCACTTTTTCACCTGATCTCTATATAAATGTATTGTCAGCATAAATGATACAGTAGTAATTATAATATCTTGTTCAACTACATTCAGCAAAGTAGACCTCCAGTCCTGACTGCACCTCTCACATGCCTATGAACACTTCTAACTAACAATGACCTGTTTTGTTTAGCAAGGTTTTACTCTGAAACTAATCATCTTTATCTTCGTTTCATCCTTTTATAGTTAAACCATGATGTAATCAGCTCCTCAGCT
The DNA here is from genome assembly GCA_013398955.1 of Callaeas wilsoni. Lineage (NCBI taxonomy): Eukaryota > Metazoa > Chordata > Aves > Passeriformes > Callaeidae > Callaeas > Callaeas wilsoni. The sequence goes on from VWPU01020156.1 coordinate 15,097, forward strand.
AAACAACACAAAACTAAATAAAAGAAGAAAAAACATCCTTGAAAATGGCAGGTTCAGTTTTAAATTTCTGATGCCAGGAATGCATTCTGTCTCTGAAAAAAGGGAGCAATGAGCTTTCAAGAACAGATCCAGCACAAAGGAAAAAGAAAGATGAGAATCTTAGTGTTACTCAACGAGTATAATTAATGCTGTATTTCTACACCTTTTAAGTCAATGACCTATATTACTCTAAAATAACAGTGTTCAGGAATAGCTGTTCCAGAATAACTATTCCATAACATCTTCCATGTTTGAAAATATTTTTTTTCATTATAGCTCTTATGACCTTTTTTCAGAATAGCTTTCATGTGCAAACAAGCCCATATATAACCTGTACACATCTGCCATATTTTGCAGTGCTAGAGGAAATCACACACTATGTGTTGATTTCTTAAGTTGCCAGTGCTTAAAAATTTACTGTTACATTAATCATTAAAAATAATACACTTAACTCTGGTTTTGCACTTGGAGTTCATTTCTTCAGGTTTACTTTTAAAATCAATGGTATAAGGCAATTCAATGCATTTGGGAGGAGAGTTTCATGCGTTTTCTTTCTTGGAGCTTATAGAATAACTAATCCATTAATTCTGAAAGGAAATACAACAACTGTTTAGCACTGTGCAAAAGCACTAGCCAGCCATGCTACTCAACAGCACGCTCAGAAAACCTCATGTATTCACAACACTTCAAATTGCAGGAGAAATCACTCAATCTGCTATAGAGAAAGCCACCAGAGTGTTCACTCCAGGCACCGTGAGGATGGAAAGGCAGCTCTTGGAGAGCTCCATTAAACCCTGAAACCTCGCATCGTAGAAATGCTATTGTATCACGTGTGTACCTAAAATGCTACCACAGCATAGACTAATGCCTCACTTTGACAGTCACCTGTTGGTTTGGTTGGAGGAAACGGGGCTACAACCTAAACTTTTGTGGTCAGGGACTGACGCCATGCCTTAGAACTCATCTGTTCATGTGCTCACGCAGAAACACCAGCTAAGGCCTGAACCCAACATTCAACATTCTGTATGAGGCTTTCTCTCCCCCATGCTTAGGTGAACTCATCTACTGCCAAAATGACCAGCAATTCTACATTAAAAATCCATGCATTCCCATCCTGGTAAATAACATGGGCTGATTCAGCAACCTGCTTTGTAAAGAGAGCTCAGGATCCTGATTCTTCTTTCTGTAAAACCAAAATAAAAACATCTCTTACTTTTTGTCTACATAACTTTGTGAATACTCACAAATATAACATCTACTTACCTCCACCCTCCAGCTAACTTTATTTCTCAATGGCTTACTGATTTAGTGCTGTTTTTAGTATCATAATGGAACAGGAGAAAAAAGCATGCCTGTCAATCACTATTTCCATGGCTTAATATATCTTCCAGCCTTAAATTTCATCCATGACAGTCAGTTCTATTTCATTATTTATCGTTATTCTCTAAACGTAAGCAAAATTTCCAACATACACCAATATATTAGACACGAGCAAGCATGAGGAAGCTTACAACTGAAATTTGTCTATTTTTTGTTAAGACATCAAAGGGTTCAATATTCTTCCAGTAAATACATTTGTCAACATGAAACATTCTAACTACACGCTTCAGATTGCAAAATAAAACAAATAGAGAGCTATCACATCATGATGCTAAAAGCTGTCCATCATCTTGGTTTGCCTGGCAGAAGATCAGGAGTTATGGAGAGTATGCTCCCTCAAGAAACAGGTATTTATAGAAATTACATATAATTTAAGTCTTGTACATAATCCTTGGAAATTCATCACCAATGAACTGACATGTTATATATATATATATATATATATAATGTAAATCAATTGAATATTAAATAAGTTATGTACTTGAATGAGAGGAGTTTTACCATATAGCTTATAATAATTTGTCCCATCATAACAGCAGATACTACTTTAATGGAAACTGCATAAAAATACTCAGAAAAGCAGCTATCCCATCCAGTAGCTGCTGATTTACTAACTCGATGAAGTGGGAACAGAAGGGACCAAGCAGCTTGAAGGGTCAGGACTTAATACCTTGTCTTCATAAAGGGTTTTTCATTACCAAACCAAATCTTCTACAAATAATTAATTTAGCTTTATGATGCTTCCGTGCACTACAAAAATTTGATTGCAACATTCAGGTTTTTTGTAAAGCCCTAAATCTTGGGGCTTTGAGGAACCTTATATGAAAAATTCTGTTCTAGCACTTGAAAGTTCATTAATTGCTAGCCTTAATACTGGAATCAGAAAGAATGAAATGTGATCCAGCTGTAGCTGGATCATAAATCCAGCTGGTTTGTGTATTCATAAGGCAAAGGAGAAGAGGGAAAAAGCCTTTCAATCAAATGAAGAAAGGGAGCTTGAGACAAATTTATATACTTTTCAATACAGCACATGATTAGTAAGATTCTCCTATCAGGTCTCCTTGTAACACAGGTGCAGGTTTTGGGTTTGTTTTTAACCTGCAAAACATAGTATCAACATTACGTATTTGAAGCTCACCCCCAATTTTTCCTCTCTTTTAGGAGCCCTTGGCTTTAGAACTCAGGACACAGAAGCAAAGGTGTGCTGATTCAGCAGCAGTAACTCTACCAGCCCTACAGATAAGAACAGCAACGACAGGTCAGATCAGTAGATTATCTCCCACAGTGACTATCAGTGGATACATAAGGAAGTGTTAAAGAATATAGCAGCTTTATAGCATTCATATTTCACCAGCTTCCCAGCTTACATACAGCTCAGGGACTTCAGGCAGAGGTGGTATCATTGTGCTTGACAGCAGTAAATGGATCTTTCTCCTGTAAAGTTATCTAAATGTGCTAACAGCCCAGGTCAGCTACCAGCATCTCTAATTTTCCATGCCAAAGAAGTCCGCAGTTAACGTATGTCTCTGCTCCAGGAAGTGCCTAACCCTGAACTCCTGGGCAGGAGAGGATGTGGTTCACTATTGTTATACATGCTTACACACTGTAACTGCTTAAAAATGGGACATACAAGGGCTGGCACTGTCTCTGCGCTGTGGAATACGGCAAAATATCACAGTGCTACATGCACAGTAAGGTAGGGTTCAGCCACACAAAAAGCTCCACTCAATTAGCTTTAACAGCAACCATATTGATGCCTTGGAGAAGCTGAAAATTGAGAATTTTCTGGGTCTCTCATAAAATTGAGAGTCAGGGTCTCTCATGATCCCCCCCATCCTTTCCTCTTTCATTCGGGGTAATGTGCTTTAGTTTATTGGGGAATTAAGTGCAGCTTCACACAGCAGAAAAATATTACAGCAAATATCCATGATTTTGATGGCAAACTTAATGCTCAAAGAGCTCTTGGGCTTCTTTTGCTCTTGACCACAGCACACTTCTCTGGCATACAGCACAGTGCTGGAGAAGAACTACTTCTCCAAGGAACTTCTGCCTGCCTTTGCAATGGCTGTGCCCCATATACCTGTACATGACATGTACTTGTCATTTTTCTTCCTTTGCACACACGAAGCCAAACATTTAACCAATTGATCTGTCAAGATAAGACAAATTTTTAGCAATTAAACATCTGCTCAACAACTGAGCCTCATTTACAAACTGTCTCCAGCTCTTCTAACATCCATTTTTGTTCCATGATGAAATAAAAAGTGTAACACCACAAACACACTTCACTTTATCTAAAAGCTACAAGTGATGTTTAAGTAGCCAACAAGATGAGAAGGAAAGAGAGGAATAGCTACATGACAAGCTTCTAAGAAGAAACTGAGAAATGTGACTTGACACACAAGTCACAGCAGGTGACACATGATTTACTGATGATAAGAAAGTGCCCACCTAGTACTTTCTACACTGTCAGTAATAGCACCACACTGGAAACTCCTTGTCTCTGTGGAATTGGACTGCCTGATAAAGATATCCTCCAAACAGATGTCTTATTTACTGAACTGATTCTTTTGCGATGACCTTGATCAATAATACCAGAAGCAAGGCATGTGATACTTGTGTATTCTTCTGAATTTTAAAAACCCTTCAACCTCTTCTTACCTTACCAAATACATCAGCCTGCACTGTCAAGTTTCATTGGCAAACTTTGAAGTGTGTTAATGTTATGAGAACACTATTGCAACATCAGTTTCCTTCTGCAGGGATACACTCACCCTCCAGCCCCGGGATTTGGACTATTGCTGAGTAAAACAGGGTGATTACACCATTATTGCTGAATTCTGCATGATTCATAGTTGGTAATAACCACCTCCAAATGCAGCATTCAAACCTACATTCTCATAATCAAAGGTCAGAAAAAGACAGCAAGAATGGGTCATTATTCTTAGCAGTTAAAACTATACATTTACACTAGATACTGTATAATTCTTAGACAAACTGTGACTACACCTGTAAAAAATGTGATATATATATATAGAATTACAGATTTATAGCTTCTTGTATAAATCCTGCTACATTTCCCTGCAACAAAAGCTTTTTCATGCAATATTAATGTGCCATTCCCTAACACAGAGTTCTCCAAATATTTAATCTCCTCAGTATCCCCTGCTTGTGCAGAAGAGAAGAACGAGTGACAACAGACTGGCTCCCCAGCATGGGAACAGCTTCTGCCAGCATTCAATGTTGCAAGTGAGGCCAATCCAGGCAGTGCTGCCCTTCAGCCAAAGGTGTGTATATAAACAAATCAACTTTAAAAAAATATTTTTTTTTTGTCTAAAATACCAGGTTTAAGACTTACCTATGTACCATAGTAGCCAAATTTTTACAATTTCAGCCATGTAAAACATTACGGACATGGGGATACAAGAGGACTCATTATAACCCTCACCAATGTAAAAGTATTCCTATCACAAAGCATTTGGCACATGTAAGCTTCCTTAGAACCATCAAACAGGAGTCAAGAACTCCTCAATAGAATGGATATCCAAAAACGTCATCAGCATGACAGCATGGAAGACTGTTCACCTGATCCTCCACATATGTCTGTGAGACAAGTAGATCCATACGAAAAATAAGACTTTTGCTTTACAGACCATGAGTGCTTATAAGCTAAATTGTGAGGCAGACATGCATTGTACCAGTTTCCGGTCTATTTTATTCTCAATAATCACAGCCTACATGTTCCATAACTAACTGTTGAATCAATCACTACATCAGAATGGAGTACTATGGCATTTTCCCTTTTGAATTTTTATTATTTTTAATAAGAATGGTGAGTTCTTTGTAATCATCAGATACAAAAGACTTCAGCTTTAATTTAGAGCAAGAACACCCTGGCCAGCAGAAGCTTGGCATGAGGAACAGAAATGAAAAAAACTCCTTATTGCTCTTTTAAAAATCAAAAGTAGCACCTTATCAGCATAATGACAGGATGATTTAAATAGCTTTCATGTGCCAGTTTCACAACACTCTTTCTATTAAATCATTAAGAATAAACATCTATTTTCATTTACTAATCTTTTTCCCAATTAGAATCTCTCTGGATCTCTGTACAATAGCAATTTCATTTCTTCCCACTTGCTTGCATCTTAATTAAAATCGGTCCATGTTGACTTTCATTTTTATAATATATCTGCCTATTTCACATCATAGCACCTTCATGACCCCCAGAGAGTCATGAGCCTTTAATATTTTATTTTGACCTTGTTAAGTTACTGGAACCATCAAAGATTTTTCTTCTTCCCTGGATAAGCATTTTTTAATCCTTCTCAAAATGTAGAGGGTGTGTAAAAACACATAGTTGAGAACTATGTTTTCTTTCAACAACTCATGCTCATTTATTTTAAAAAACCCAACAATTTGTTGCCTTTCAATTTATTGCAAGTGTTAGTTTATGAATCATAAACCTAATTACTAATTAAATAAGGATTACTGCTTAAATGATACTTAAAGGCCTTTTTCTTTGAGCTTCAAGACAGAAAAATTTTGATTTTCAATTAAAAAAAAATACCGTCAATAATCATGACTTGACTTTATACCAGTCTTCTATACAGTATCTGAGTTTACAAAGACAGGGGGTTGGGGCGAGAAGCAGTTATCTTTTATTAGAGCAGTGGACCCAGCTGAAAAGTAAAACTACCCTGACAAAACACAAAAGTCCTTCTCCAGGCTTGCCTATGTGTTCTACTCCATCACCTGCTCAATTGACAGGTATTACTCAAAATGTGCTTACAGCACGTGAGGAAGCACCAATTCAGATGGGAAGCAGAAAGGTGCTCAGCTATCCCTTCAGCCTAACACCTGCAAACTTGTCTTTGGAGCTCAAAGAAGAAACAAAATGCTGGGTACACTGGCACATACATTTACACATTTGCCTTGGGTTCTCATCCAAATTCTTGCAGTGTTACCACTCTTACAGCACAGGCTCAGGATCCTGCAAGGGTTTTGGCACAGTCTGAGTCCTGCTGTCGGAGGCAGCCTGATTACACGTTATCATTTATCAGGCTTGCATTTGCATTTACCTTCGGTGTGGACCCTCACCTGACAGACAGCCCAAGCCATCTAACCTATCCACCTGCCACAGGGAGGGTATCTGGCACAGGACTTCTCAAGCAGAATGTCAGCTTTAAAGGCAGCTGGGATTTACAGCCACTTTGTACTAACTTTGGATGGCACAACTGCACGAAGAAGTACAATGCCTAGAAATACCACTGCACAGAGCCTAGGTGGGAAACATGCTGCATTTGTAGCTTCGAGAAGCAAAGCAGGCACAGCCACAAAAGTCTCTTCACTCAAACTTCGGTTTACATTCTAGAAAGTCGAGTCTCTAATTCATCAGCTCTTTATAATCCGTATTTGGCTACTGGGTGGAGGAAACTGGCGGCAGCTAGTGACAAATTGGGAGAGGTGGATTGTTTGCCAGGAAAAAGCCAAGAAGTTTCAGTAACAGCAAAAAAATTTTTACAAAGAAAGATTATAATGAGTGAGAATAAGGGTCAATACCTAGATGCGCACTGGCAAGGGAATGTCTATTTTAAGGAGACCGCAGCATGAAGGAAAGCATAAAAGCATGCACAGTTCTCTTTAGAGGATAGGAGAGGAAGAAAAGATGCTGCTTGCGGTTAAACCAGCACTTCATCTGGGGAGAAGAACAAAATTTAGGGGTTTGCAATGAATACAGCTAATAGATCACCTGGGTACGTGTTAAAGAAGAGATTACAGAAAAGTAAATTGGAATTCCCAGTGGAAGTAATTATAATTTCAGCTTTTTATATGGTGTGCAGATTTATCCAAGGTCCAAAGAAGAATACTTAATGTAATTGCTTACCATGCCCCCTTCTTCCCCCAGCATATTACCCTTCTTTCTCACTCAGCCACTTCAAACACAACAGTTTGAAGGGCAGCTTAAGTTCTGTTACTAACAGCAGAGAACTATATATGAAGAAATACAATACAAATACCCACGGCTCTCCTGTAGATTTTGTTACCAGTGAGTGCCAGTTTACCAAAAAAAGTCCTTCACAGGCCTCTGTCGGATGGGGCCTGTAACAAGTATCTAATACTATCGAACGTATAATTAGCAGCCTCACAGTGGCTCTTGAGGTGAGTACACAGACCATAGACCCAAGCTCTGAAGGAGGGACTGTTCCTCCAGCTGTGAAATCAAAGGAGCAACAGCTTCCTAAGTGGATAGTTGAAGCCATAGCTCTCTGTGCATGTTAGCTCCCCATCTGCACAACAGCTACAGCTCACCACCCTGCCGTGACACTGGGCAGGGAGTGCTTATAAATAACCACTCCAGAACAGAACCAGATTCTGACCTTTAATGTAGACACAAGTTCAAGTGAAGACTATAAATCTCACTTGCACATTTACAGAAATATAAGTGGGCAAGGAGAATATCTACACCATAAAATTCTTGGGCAGCTTCCTCACAATAAATGTATTTGAACTGTTTAACTTTCTCATTGACAAGAATTGGCAGGAATTGAAGCAGAAATGCTACATCACAAATGGTCACTTGTAGTAACACATTCTCAAGCTTTGGCAGCATTCATAAGCAGTGGTAGAGCAGAGTTCTGCAGTGTGGTATTCTGCTATCAACCTCAAACTTCACTTCCTTTTTCTATTAGTAGAATGTATTATGGTAGTATAACCTTCCCCCTTCTGTGGAATAGAAATAATTATACTGTTTGGAAATCTTCATATTGGCAAGTTAAGCATACATATAAACTCTATCAAATTAAATTTTAAGGCAAGACTGTTTGTTTAGATCATGTAAACAAAATGTTGTAAGACTTGCTGAGTTCTGAGAACTTAAACAACAGACAGTCAGAATACAGCTGCACATAGTCAGATATGGTGTGTCTGCTAATATTGGCAACTTTATCATACTGCAGCAATTTAACTGCTGGTTAGTATATGCATAGAGGAAACATAGATTGAATAAACTGGAACAAAACCAAACACCATTCCAAGGTCATAAGTTATGAAAGTCAAGGGCACTCAGTTGCTTTATAGAGTACTTGACAGTATTTATTAGTTGTACTACTGTGGCACCTAAGAGCCCCAGGCATGGGCCAAGGCTCAGCTGTGCTCACGCTTGCAAAAATACAAAACAAAAGATAAACCACAAACCGTTGTAGGCCATAGCTAAGGGCTTCATACCAAGCAGGGTACTGTCAAGTGTCAATTCCTGATGTACATCTTTTAATGATGTACAGCTAAAGCCCAAAGCTCACTTCCTTGACTGGATGTTACTTTTGGTGCTAGATTTACCTGGTGATCAGGAAGCCACCTGGAGTTGGATGACATCAACTGCTCACACCAAGGATGTGCCTGAACTCCCACTCTTCCCTGCATTTCAGGCATTTAAATCAACACTGCAGGGGAGGCACATCTCTCAATTCCTGAGACAGATCCTGAAGCCCAGATTTAGTAAAGCCAGAGGGGATTCAGAGGTATGTGTTCAGCATCCTTCTGCAGACACTGCAGCAGTATGCAAGTAAGACCATAAGATTCATGGAGCAAGGGAGCTACACACTTCCTCCAAGCTGGGGACATGCTTCTGCAGCTTAATGGTTAAAGCAACAAGGAAGAGGGTCACAGGTTCCAGTCTGGGCTTTTAAAGTTGTTTCTGGTTTTATCACATAACTTAGATGTAAAAATATACAAATGATGCATAAAATAAAACTACGTTGCCCAAATGAGTACCTTCACTAATAAGCCATAAAGTTGGCTGGATTCTTGCTTATTTTCATTCTGGTCTTGCAACTCTTGCATCATGAATGTGAACACAAAGCAGAACTTCTTGTGCCTACTTCTTTCAGGTGCTTTTGAGTTAAGGCAATAAGGGCTCGCAATGTTTCTGGATTTTTTTTGTTAAAACTGTTTAAAAAACTATTTTTAAGACCAAGTTCCTTCTTCGCATCTGTTTGCAAGTGTTGAACACTGGAACAGTGGCATAGAATATGTTGTGTAAATTACATAAATTGTCTTTTTAAAAAAAGTAGTTGCTTATTGCCCTTTACATTTATTTATATTTTTCTGGAGTCGTGTTGATAGTCAGAGGAGCTTGTCTGCTGTTCACAGCACATATTGCTATGTTTAAGAAACGCTCTTAAAAATCTCAGTCTGGCACCTCAAATAAAACATTGAGTCACAAGTCCCTTGAACCCCAAAGTTGTTCATGCTTCTATTTACTCCTTCAGCCCACTAAAATGCCAGGATGTTACTGTCAGCCAATTTCTCATAACTTAAATATTACAGTAACTGCTCGTGAGCTAAGCAGCAGGCAGTGGTAATCTTGCATCACTGCTTTCAATTTCAGGCTGCCTCGGTTAAAAACGCACCGTAACTTTTCTGCCTTCCTGCGGCTCTGCAGCGCAGCCAGCACCCCCACCCGTGAGCGGGGCAGAGCGCCGCGCCGCGCCGCACCGCCTCCCACCCAGCACCCCCAAAACCCACAGCAGGCACAAGCCTCTCACGCCCGCGGCACGGCCCCCGCGGCCGAAACCCTGGGGCAGTCCGTCACCTGGAGCATTTTTAATCCGGATCGGGAATTTAATTGTTCCCAGTCCTGTAGAAGTACTGAAAACGCCAGGTGTGCCACAACACCCACCAAGTGGCACGCCTGGCAGCCCCCGCCCGCCCCAGAGCACCACGACGCGCCGGGGCGCGATACGGGGCCGGTCCCGTACCGCGGGGACCACGGCAGAGGATGCGCGTTGGTCTTTGAACGCCCTCGTCACCCCAAACCCCGCGGCGGGAGCTCCCAGCATCGCGCCGGCCGCGGAGGCGCGGGGGCCGCGGATGCGCCCTTTCCCAAGCCAGGAGGGATGCTGCTCCCCCGGCGAGGGAGCGGGGCGCGGGGCTCCCCTCTCCCTCACCCCACACAAAGGCATGGCAGGTCGGCGGGGAGGAGAACCGGGCCCCGCCGCGCTTCCCCCGTCCCTGCTTCCCCCTTTGGTGCCGCCTAAGGGACAGCCGACCACGGGCAGGGGCATCGCCGCCCCCCGGGGAGCGCCCGCCCGGGGCTCGGGGAGCGCCTGCCGCGCGGTCGGGGCGAGCTGGACGGCGAGGCGCTCTGCAGACAGGTAGCTAAAATGCTAAAATGGAGGGAGGGGAGAAATGCGGTGCTCGCTGGAGAAACTTACCGGAGGAAACCGACGAGCCGGACAAACTGGAGTTACTGGATGCGGCCATGGTCCCTCCGTCTCGCCCCTTAGCTGCGAGCCCCGCGTCGGTCCCCGCTGCTGTCCGGCCGCCGCTGCCGCCAGCCCATCGCAAAGTGCCGGAGCCGCGCCGCGCTGAGCCGCCGCCGCAGCCCGCGCTCGGCTCCCCGCGCCGCCGGGGAGCAGGAGGCGGCGGCGACCCGCCGAGGCGCTGCCGGCCGCTCTCCGGGGCTGGGCGAAGCCGCTCGGCAGGTCAGGCGAAGGGCCCCGCGGCGCTTCCAGCGCTTGTCTCCGCCCTGGGGAGCAGGGCTTACCTTGTGACGGGGACGCGAGAGCCGCCCTGCCAGCGCCTTCCCTCGCCTCCTCCCTTCCCTTCCCTTCCCGTCCCTTCCCTTCCCCGCCTCCTCGCGGGCAGAGCTGACAGCCTGCCGGGGGGACCCGCCGCAGCTCCCCTCACGCACACAAAGGAAGCGGCGGCGCTGCCGGCCGGGCTGCCGGCCCCGGCTGAGCGGGCAGGGTGGGTCCCGCTCGGGCGAGCCCCGGCGGCGCGGCAGCCCCGCCG
>VWPU01020158.1:0-38508 GCA_013398955.1 Callaeas wilsoni
CCTCTCCTCTCCTCTCCTCCATTATAAAAGTTACACAATGGAAGAAATAATATGAAAGAAACAATTTAAAAATGCAAGAAATATGATCCTGTAGGAATTTAATTTATACAATATACCAATCCTTAAGAGTATTTTCAAAAGGGATTCTAAAGCCTTCTATAAATTGCATTCTACAAAGAAAGCTTCTGGGTGAGACCTCAGGGGACTCAGTTACTAAGTAAGTTACCTTTAACTGGCTTATATGGTACTTAGCTTTAAAAGCAATCCTAATTCTAGTAGGGGTAATAGAATTATTTTTTTTAAATTATTTTTTCATTATTTTGCAGGTAATATATAGTCAGAATTACTAATAATTCTGGATTACATGCTATGACATGTTTTTCAATGAAAGAGAAATAAGATACTTTAATGAAAGAGAAATAAGAATTAGCAGAGTGTATCTTCAGTCATACGGCGAAATAACCTGTACTTGAGTTAAATTTAAAAGTAAGTATTATTGAAACATCCTTTTTTAACTTGCATTTTCGAAACTTGTTTAACTGGTTTGATATCTTACCACTAGATGTCATTGTAGTTGAACCCTCCCGCCGGTTTTATACCAAGTCTGTGCTGCTTTCAGCCACTGGATGGCATCTTACCATTGATTGCAGGTGCAAGAATTTTAAAGAGATTCACACAAAGCAGATTCTTTTCATATTTCATTTAGTGCCACAGTGTCTCTAAAAGTCTGTTTTCTGTTTCCAGACAACAACAACAAATAAGAGTGTTTGAATTTGAGATTTTTAATGAGGTCAGGAAAGATAATGTTCGGAAGAGAACAATGAAGATGTATATTTCAGTAGCTATAGAGTAGTCTTGCTTGAGGGGAGGTTTCTTCTGTTTCTTGTATTGCAGTTTCTGTGAAGGTCAGGGACATTGTCTGAAGAATTCGCTGGGCCTAGCAGAGAAATTTCATGTTTATTGAAAAGCATATAAAGTGTACTGTGCTTACCATGGTGTGAAAAGCATCTGTGTACTTGCTTATTTGTCTTCTATCCTGAACAGTAAGTTTAACAAAACCTCTTTTAGTACTAGGACAGATAAGAAGGAAAAGGCTCTTTTACAAATGTAGCGTTTCAGCAACAGAGATATTTGAAAAAGGATTTAGGTTTGGTTTTATTGAAGGGTCTAAGGTTTTTCAAGGGTGGGTCCCTTCACATTTATTTCCTTCACTTTTTCCTCACTGTCCTCACCTTCCTGATTTCCTGTAAGCTCATGTGGTACTAACAAGCAGACCTGGGAGTAAGACCCCAAAGCCTCCCTGCTTTAGCACTGTCTGGCCAGATGAGATCTTCTGCCCCCACCTCTGGGTGGAACACCTTGCTCTAGCTGTGTGGGCAGGTGAGTTGATGGTGCCTAATGACAGTCACCTGCAGTTGAGAAAGGGTTGGTATCCTTCACATACACAAGTGAAGCCCATCTGTGCTGATGCTGGAGAAAGAGAGGTTATGCCAACTCTTTCCGCCCCTGAGAGGCAGCAAGGAATTGTCCTCCCTTACCTTGGCTTCCCTGCTAATCTATGCTGCTCACTTGTTATGTTTGACTGTAGATCAACCCTATGCATAACTGGGTGAAGTTTTGCCACGCTGCACACAGGATATTTCTTGGGCATATTGCTCTACAGCAGCAGCTTTGCAAGAGCCTATGCTACCCTAAAATTGGAGGCAGGAGGACACTGGGGCTCCTGTTGTGTACCTGTGAGCGCAAGCCTTTTACACTGATGGGCTCTGACTCCTAGCTAAGGCATGCAAGAGAGATGTGCACTGCTTTTATCTCAAAGCTCAGCTTTGCTTATGGAATTATTTTTGTAATACTCTTGTGTTAAAGAATCATTTTATTTGTTGTTTAGTATTACGTCAGAGCAACTTTAAAGCCCATTGAGATAGGGGAAGATGATGCTTAGGTCTTCACACAGATTTTAACAAGCTCCCTGGCCTACACTGCTAAATTCAGCTTGGCTTTTTTAAAATCAAATTCACAGAATCTATTAGTTATACATCTGTATTTCCTTCATTTACCTGCAGGGAAGTGTAAAAACCCCTTCCTCCAAAGACAGAAATTCAACTTATCACTTGCCTTCACATATGCATCGCTTTAAGTGTACTTTTAAAATGTCTCTAAGATACTAAGCAATTTTATTTCCAATGTGAAATTAATCTTCTTAAAAAGCTCATGTTGATAGCTACTCAAAGTAGGCATTCTAAGTAAATAAGTGTGTTAAAAGTGTCATATGCAGTTTGCTTTCAGGGACTTCTCCTTACACAAAAAATTGTAATTATTGAAGCAGAATTAAAACCTAAACACTGCTGTAAACTAGCATAGGTCAGTAGCCTGTTGGCTTCTTTACACTTGAACAAGCCCAAAACACTTGATGTTTTCTAGCCCGCGCTGTTGTGTCAAGTGTCTTCAGGTCCACCTGAATGTAAATTATATTTATCTAGCCAGGGATTTAGAATACAAAAATAATTGGGAAAAAACCCTCTATGGCTTTGTGGTCTGCAAGGATAATGTAAACTGGAAGTCTAGTGTAAGACCTTGGTGACTGATCACTTGCCTTTAAAAAACAGAACAAAGGAACTCCTTTCATCCACTACATAAAATACACTTTAACCAACAAGCTCACCCCTGTTTCTGGAAACCAGATTTTTTTTTTTTTCCATAGAGTAATCATGGCTGTGACTTCCTTTCCCTAAGAGTTAAAGTTTGGTCTATTCTGCAATGATTTATGTGTTACACCTACAAGCAGAGGAATGCAGTTACCCTTAATTATTAACAACAACACATCAGTGTAATTAATGGGAGAGGTATGAACCTGTCAAGTGCATCTCTTCATGTTTGAACAGCCAACATAATTGAGAATACCTAAGGAAATCAGAGGAATATTATGAAGCCTCAGTGGAATGCTTTCAAGCAAAATGTTTCAATAAATTGAGTGTATTAATTACTGAAAAGTTAAGCAGACTTAATCAGCACTTCAGTCACTGATCATTTTAGTCATAATTGTAAGACTGGAGTAACTTAATCCATTAATTTATGGGTTGCAGTGTAATAGCTGCACCATTTCCAGTTTTCAAAAAATTGCAAAAGATTTTGCTAATCCAATCTCTTATTAAATCTAAAGTGATTTGCTTTATTTTAGGCTGGTTGCTTTCTCCATTGTGGAACATTTTGCACCATAACCTGGCAATTTCCTCTGTGGCAAGAGCAACTCCTTAAATTCTTTTTCTATGTTCAGCTTTTCCATGCCCACTACCTGCCACTCCAGCCCAGCTATGGCTTCTAGCCCTCTGTGCGGTAACAGAGGTGGTGTTGCACTGGGCAATCTCCAGAAATTACACTCCTGGATCTTTCAGTTCTCCTTCTTGTGCTCCTCCTGGCTGGGTTACTGCAGCACTCAAGGACACCATTCCTATTGTGGCAGGTGCTGTATATAGCAAGCAGTTTTGTACTGAAAGCGAAGGCCTTCCTGTCTGTTTCTTTGACATTACCAAGGTGTCTTGAGAGTGATGTGAGCTCTCTGTAACTAACTCTTTTCTACTCCTGCTGACTCTTCAGCACAGGTAAATGCAGTGTGCTATTTATTCTTTCCCTTCCTATATTTCTCAAACTTTCTTTGTACCCAATAAAACTGTAATTTTTTTCACTGGCAATTTTAGATGGTAGATTTCTTTTTCCAAAAATTGAATAAAGAATTCAAGAGGAAATGCTGAGTTTCCAAATAAATTCAGAAGAGACTAGAATTTTATCTATTTTACTTTATTTTTACTAGCTAATAAACACTTAAATACAATAGAAAAGTAACATTTTTGTTGAGACAGAGATACCAGTCAGTGAATTGAACTTTATAATTGAATTCTCTGTGAAAGTCTATAGTCTATTCCATGCTTTTTTGCAGTTTTTTTTTTTTTTTCTTGCAGTGGTTCTGCAACTGCTCTACTATTTTGCCGTAAAGAGAAACACTAAAGTAATATTTGGGGGTAAAAGAGCTCTATTTAAAAGCTGGGATTTTATAAGGTGGTCTTAGCCTTCCTGAACTCTCCTACTTTGCAAGATTTTTAAGGAAAGCTCAAGGATTTAAACCATACTCCAATATCTTTGGGAAACTTTTATGTATACTGAATTCCCATCCACTGTGCTGGGTTAAAAAACATAGTAAGTATTTTTAATACAATCTCACAATGCAAAAGTATGAATCATAGGAAATTTATAAATAAAAATGAACACTTCAGTTTTCATGAAGAGGAATCAGTTGAGAGCTCCCTGTGAAAAAGGGACATAGAAAAGAAATCTGGATCAACCCTTTGTGTAAGGTGTGGTGTTTAAAAGTCAGAAAAATAGCTTTATTCTAGCAACTGCTTTATGTTTAGTTGCTGTTTTCATTTGTTATCATGCTGTTTGATGTGCTCCACACAGGACTGCAGCGCTTCAGTGTGTGGATGAACCCAGTGTGTAGCCATACTGAATTATATTCTGGAAAGCAGCAGAGCTAAGGAGCTTTCAGGGAGCCTTTACTGTTCTGCCATATTCTCATGCACTAATTCATAACAAGATGCCCTGAATCTATTCCATCAAATTTGATTTTATCATGGTCAAACGTGTTTGCTGTTATAACCTTAAAATGTTTCTTCATGTTGATTGTAAAGTCCTTTGTGGGTGTTGTAACTAACAAGTGACACCGTATTAAAACCAAATAAAAAATACTTTCGCTGAACAAATAGGGCACGCAAAACCAGTTCTATCATGTTTTTGACACAATTTGTGGTTTATAGAGATCCAAAAGTTGCTGTAATGTAATTTCCGTGAGAATTATTACTTACTGTTTTCTGGTCCCTCTCAGAGGAAAAAATCCCTGGTCTTTATCTGTTAGCTAATAATTGAGAAACTGGGGAATTAAAAATCTCTTTAAAATATGCAGAGAAGAAAATGTATCATATGCTTTAGTCTGTCAGGTTCCATATCACTTAGATAGTAAGTGATTACATGACAGTAAAAGAAACAAACCAAGCCACACTCAGAAACCAATTGCAGTTTATTTATTCAAGTAGGCGCTATTCCTTATATCAGAAGGTCTTTTTATAGAGAAGGACATTGAAACACTATCTTCAGATGAGTATCTTACTAGGTCATTATCTGCTACATTAGTAAGATTTCTCTGTTCAATGTCTTACTCCGTTTTAAATTCACTGAACACATCTTTTCACAAAATCTGCGTAAGTAATGCTGTAGGAGACTTAAACTTGCTGGCCAGCAAGAGTGCCCATTTGCAGAAGGCTGTTTCCTTTCTGAAATTAAAAGGCTTTCTTAGGTGCTTACATTGTCTGAGTGCTTTTATACTTTTAGGAAAAGGACTAATACTGTATGTTAAGCAGCATGAGACAGTGTTGTTACTTTATGATAACTGGCATTTATTGAAGGGCATTGCGTGACTATGCTTAGAGTCAGAAGAGCATAATCCCTGTCCCAAAGATCTTCTGTTTTTACATGTAAGGCTTGACTTTAGTGCACCTTACATTTCTGCAGTGAATCTTACAGGTGCCTAGGACTGCTTGGGTTTTTATGTGGTTCTTTTGCAAGTATTGCCTGTTTGTTTTTTTTTTTAGGAATATCATACATTTGATGCATTCCTGACATTATAGGTTTTTTTCTCACATAAATGCATTTTGTTGCAATACTGAAAAGGCAGTGTTTGTGTGATGGTTCAAGGATGTGTGCTGAAGCTTAGCTTCAGTATTGGCAGCTGTCAGGATTTGTGGGTAAATGCTTTCAAAACCAGTGACAAAATTTACTTCATACAGACTGTTTTGAGTAGCTGCTCTCATGAGGTTTGGGAAGTGTCTGTTTCGATTGAGACTTAGCTTTCTAGTTCCATAATTTAACTGCAGTGCAGGCTTTATGGACTTATAATGCAGTTAAAAACGGAGGAACAAAATCTAACGTTGTAAGAGTGGTATACACAAACAAACACTGTACCAACCCAACTAAGAACTAAAATACCTTGTCAAAAATAGTTATGTTTCTTGTAGAGGATTTTTTCCCCCATGGTAGCATATAGAGTGACATTAAAAACCATGAATACACTATGGCATGGAGTCATCTCAGAAAGCTCAATCCAGCAGCTCCTCAAAGAGGAAAGTTAGGATGTGATTTGACCGGTGTCAGGAAAGGCTTGGTAAGATGTTACATTCTAACAGGCAAGTATGTCAGGAGCCGTGGTTGAAAGATGGCAAGTTTTCACCTAATAAGAACACATCTTTGGAACAATCAGAGCACCACCCATTGGAAAATATGAGAGTTTCTGTCGCTGACCGCTAGACCGCCCAGTGGCCAAGCAGGCAGCTAGCTTCAAGTGTCGCAGCGGCGAGACAGGGAGAAGCTTTATGTCAACTGGAAGCTCCTGCTGGAGCTGTCTGCTTGTGGGCTCGCAGTGGAGCTGGCAGCAGTCGAGGGTAACTGTAGCGATAGGCAGAGGCGAAGGAGGAAAGAGAGACTCTTTGTTGCAGTGTCCAAGTCTTTATTCCCTAACCCGAAGGTCAGGAGGCCAGGATAAAGAGCAACAGAAGAGCCCCTAATGACAGTTACACTGTCATTGGCAGGACTTGTTTACTTGTCATGTTCTGATAGGCATTGTTTCATGAGCAGGAGTTGTTTTGGGGGAAGACACCACACAGAGGATGCTGTCGGAACAGACTCAGCCGTGCACAGAGAAAGCCTAAGCACCACCTCTGCTATGAGTGCCATATTCACAACCAACGCTGAGATGATAAATTGTAGTCAGGTGTCCAAGCTCTATCAGTCCTTGCATCAATCTTTAGGGCAGAGGCATGGTGAAATAGTTTGTAGAGCAAAAGTGAAGCACATGTAAACACACTTTTAGACAATTTACCTCTACAGATACTGTTATTCAACACATATTTTGCTTTCATGGATAGAAAATGTGATTTTACGAGGCAGTAAAAAAACTCAGGTTTTTTGAAAGCCAGCTTAAATGCATTTTTAAAACATGAGACGGAGGGAAATGCTAAACTAAGGAAAAGGGTAATCCTCAGGGAAGTCAACACCATTTGTTTAAAAGAAACAATATGGTAAAAATTTCAGTTTGAATGGATCCTATTGTAATGCAAGATATTTTAAACTGCTCAGAAATTCCCTTTTTTGTTAGTATCCCTACTATTAGGACTGCACAGGGCATTTGTTTTAATAATGAATATATTGTGCATGGCTGTCACATTGTTTATAAATGTTTATGAATAAATTTTTGCTGTAGTGTAGATCCAAAATTGTTCAAATTTGCAGGTGTTTAATTTTGGGGCATGGGCCAGCTTCTGAAAGGTTTTAAGTGTATGTTTTGATGTTCAATTAATGACACTTGTAGCTCTGATTTTATTTTCAGGAAGGTTCTTAATTTGTTTAAATTTCTGTTTTCTAAATCTTAGAAAATATCAAAGCTGAATAAAGCTACAATAGATAACTTATGGGACATCTAAAATTATACTGGATGTGCCCAGGTTGCATGTAACTATTTGTTAAATATGCTATGGCATTTACTGAGATAATTGTATTTTCCTGGCTATTTTCAGGGGCTAGAGTAATATATTGGCATTATTTATTTATGCACAAGGATGAGAGATTCATACCATTAGCAATTACAAGTTACAGGAAAGGATTTTTTTGAAAAACAAACTTAGGCTTCTCCTCAAGTTTCATAAATACTTAAGGGATGTGGCTAGTTTAATGAACTCATTATCTGTTTTGAGTCATGTCTTTCACTTTTTAATTTTTTAAAGCATGTTTACTGCAACCTTTTTCTCTGAAGATACGGGAAACTATTTATATTTTAAAAAAAAATAAAACCAAACCAAACATATTCCACCTGTCCCCAAGTATTCTGCATTTCAAAATTTTTCTCTTCATGGATAATGTGCTTTCTGATTACTTGAGCAAAGGATGATTTGCCTAAGTTTTCTGAAAAGCTGAACTCTATGTATACCTCAAACCTGTTGCAATAAGATGGATTTATTTAAGCATCTACATTCTAGTCAGTCATTTTTTGTTTCCCTTAGATGCTGAAATGTTTTAGTTACATTTCAGTTGCCACTAAGATTTTATTTTCAGAACAGAAAGATGAATCAACCGTAAGAAACTGACACAGTGCGCGGTCTTAGAATTGAACTTACTGATGCAAAGAACTGATGACTGAAATGCTGAGTGAATGCTGTTTCTGTGTAGGATGTATGTTTAATACATACTTACTGTTCTCAGTTTGAAAATTGTTAGTGACCTAGGATTTGGAGTGTTTCTAGTAGCAAATTATTGTCAAAGTTACTTCCAGTACAATATGATACCAGGATTCATCTCTTGGTGGGAATCAGAAAAACAGAAATGGTTTGGAAGATTTTGGGATTCATGATGCTCTATGAAATACAGAATTTCATGTCTTTGCTACTGATACACTTCTTACCAGCATGAATGGCTATAAAACACTTTGTTAAAGGAACAGACAATTTTTATTGACATGTGGCATACATGTGAAAAAAATGGGCATTTGTGATTATATATGTTACTGGGGCAAGGTGAACAGGGAAGTCTCTCAAAGTAGTTTGAGATTCTTCATAACTGTGACTGTGCATGCTAATTTGTCTTTTTTCTCTCCTTACAGTATTAACATGTTTGATGCTTGCATTTATTGTGGGAATGAGAGGAATGAGATGATGCTGAGCAGGATATTAGTGGTTTAAAAATTACTGTTAAAAATGTCATAACCATGCTTTTTTAGTACTTAGATCCTCTTATGGCATGTCGTTCTTTACTTTTATTGGACATTGAAGTACTGATAGAGTAAGTGATAAAAATGCTGTGAAGCTAAAAATGGAAAATAAAAACCCAAAGCATTCTCTTTACATCACATAAATTAAATTAATTTTCTGTATTTTTCTGCTGGTCATTATAAAATTACTTTTATTCTATGGCTGGAGCTTAGGGCACTATTATATATCTAGGAGAAAATTGAGAAAATACAGTAGGCAATATACAGGATCTCTTATATAATAGAAACAATTTCTCTCTTTGTTCCATTTTTATTAAGTTATTGCTTCAAATCTTAAAATCTTAAAATTCACAGAACCTGATATTAGCTATTCAAATACATGCTAACATGTTCTATCCCCATCCCCAGCCCAGACTGCACAGAACTGAAGTGAAATGTATTGAAGCTATAATAGTGAGTGAAAAGATGAAGTGAATGAATGAAATAATGAAGTTAATTAATAGAATTTTCTATTTTTAAAAAAAGAGGGGAAAGGGAAACCTAGAGTATTAATGGAACAAATGCAGTTAGGTTAGGCAGAGGAGAGGTGTAAGGACTTATTTAAAGAAGCAAAGGAGCTTTAGAGTAGGGAGGAGTTGTTTTTGTTAGCAAGAAAGTACATCCATGTTTGCAAAGCAGCAAAGAATGGAAAAATGTCTGAAGAGTTATTCAATAGAGAGAGAAGTCTAGCATCTTGAGGCAGATCAGGAGATCAAAGTCTGTTAAGTTTATGCAGCAGGCAGTGAATGCCTGTGAGTGGACCAGCACACAAGAAGCAGAAGTTTTTAATATGGTAGAGATAATCTAGCTTCTCCCTAGGCATGCAACGTACCTGTATCTTCTCTTCAGTTTCTTTCAAGACTCAAAGACCCAGTCATTTTGCTTGTTTTTCAAAACTGAGAGTTTGTCTGAAGAGTTTAATCATAACATTGAACCCCATTTTTACTAAATAAGTTTTGCTCTATATACTGACAATAACGTGTATTATATAGACTATATTTGTACTGCCAAGTAAAATAATTTTTAACTACTGAGTGCAGAGTGCTCCATTTATATTCTAACTCTTTGTGTCAAGTGCAGCTAGCAAGTAAATAAATAGTATTGATTTCTTTTGATTCCACTCAATATTGTGTGAAATTTCAGTTTCCGAAGAGCTGAGAAGTGGTATTTTGAGTATAGAAATGGGGGAAAAATTGCTACTTTAAACAGACCAAGTTAGTGGGTTTTTAAAAAAGGAAAGGTTAAAAAAAAGGTAATAAGAAGTAAAATATTGGCAGACATATTTTGTCTTTAAAAAAAGATCATTCTGAAGGAAACAAGAGCAGATTTAGACTTTTGAGCCTTAAATCTTTGAGCATGGATGCAAGTGTTTGACCCCCTAAATATGAAAAAAAATTGGTCTAGTCATGAGCATAGCAATGTCATACTGTGCTTAAAGTACCACTACTAGATGAGGGGCTGCCAGGATCTGAAAGGTTTATTGGTGTGACAAAGTCAGTTTGTCTTGAGCTGGAAGCAACTTGATCACATGAAACTGTGAAAACCAAACTCCAAGCTCACAGGTTTCAGGCATGATGGACAGTGAGTGTGGTGACATCTTTCCCTAAAAGCACAGTGGAATTAAACATTTGAAGAGAACATGTTAAGTTATGTCCTGCTCAGAACACTGTTGAACTTTTCTGCAGATAGAGGATTGAAAGATCCTTAAAGGAAAACTATAAATACCGACTCTTCCTAGGGTCTTCACATCTCCTGGTGAGAAAGGATGTTGGGCTAAGTAGTGTGGGTCAGTGTGGTTCTGTTTATGGACGGGTGTAAGTTCAGGGAGGTAGAAGTCTGAAACTCTCACCCACTTTGCTTCATAAGGTTGTCTTATCATATGAAGGAGACTTTGCTGTCCCAAATTCTTTATCCTATTTTAAAGATCATATGCAATGTTACACTTCCTGATTATTGCTGTCTGCTATTTAAAGCTCCTCTGTGATGCTGTGAAGCTTCCCATGTTTCTTTTGCTCCATGTTAAGACTTTCATTGCATTCCATGTTTCCTCCTTTAAAATCTGCTACCTGAATTCCTGTGCAGTGACTGAAGGTGCTTGAGTGTTTTGGTGCAAAGGAGGGGGGAGAAAGTAATAGGGAGTTGAAGTGGTCAGTGGATACTGCACTGGAAACAGTAAGGAAGTCAGGAAAAAATACTGACACATCTTGAAAATGTTTGCTGTTCTAATAGGGCCCTACAAATTTGTAGGAAAAACCTACGAATTAGTTAGACATTTCAAATGAAAGTGGCAAAAAAATTAAAATCAGTTAAAAAAAGAAGAGATTAACAGGGAATAAAGGTCTTGAAAATATGAATTTGACAGTTCACTTATTATTCTTGCTGGTAGTGGTGTTCTGATTTTTTTTTTAATTCAAGGAAGTCCTTCAGGCAAGACCCTTCTGACAGTAATTATCAAGGGTGCCTACCCTTCACTAATATAAAATGTGAAATTCCTTAGATTGCTTTCTCTTTTTTTTTAGGTTTCATTTTCTCATATATGCTCAGCTTCTCTAAGAAGGAGAAAGGGGAAATTGCCTTGATGAAGGATTATGTGATTGCCAGTGATACTGTTATAGGGGAGGCACTTTGTAAAAGGCCTGTCTGATAGAGATTCAAATTAGACAGTTCTCCCTCTTAGTGGGTAATTCATAGTAAGCAATAAGTATTTTTACTGACTTGGCAAATATTTTGTACATTAAAAGTTTGGGGTTTTTTTGACTAATGAAAATGCTGTCTTTGTCTTCTTCTGCACTTCTGGCCATTATAGCTCACTTCTTCTTTCTGATTGCTGAGAAGTAATAGTCCCTGCATTACAGCTAAGTTGTTCTGCATTTACAGTCTCCTGAGACAGTCTGTGGAATTTCCCATTTTTAATGCTTGCAAAAAGTATAGTAATATCTGAGCATTGTTATTTTCATTTTAACTCACAGCAAACATATCAGACAGCTGTGTTTACAAATTCAAATTGCAGTTTAAAGTCTAAGATTTATGGTAATCCTTCTCATCTAATCAGATACTTATTTCAACAAGAATTAAAACCGTAGAATTCTTTACTCACTATCATTATTATTTCTGTAGATGTCTATGCGGCAATAAAGTAGGTTAAGACTTTTTTGGTGAAATATCTTTTAGGCAGACTGAAAATTTTCAGTAAATTTAAACCAAGTTTGAATTTTTTTTTCCCTGCAGTTGGTTCAGGAAAATGTTGATCCTTTCTTGATATGGGCTTTGTGTTGCAGTCTTAGTGGAATTTCTTATTTTAATCTGGCTCCTGGTAACCTATAGTACAAGTTTTACTTTTGCTAAACATTGAAATACAATATTAATGGGTATACTTAATGGGGTACAGGCCTAAGATTTTCCACAGTGTCTATGCTGAATGAATGATGCATTTATGGCGATGATTGTTAGTTTCTTTCAGCTTCTTAAAATAAATCTCAGTGTTGATGTACAAGTTCATTAGATTGCAGTGGTCCTATTATAGAGCTATAATATTTTGGATAGTAAATCCCTTGTCTTGTGACTGTCATGTTAATTATGAAGTAGAGGGATAATGAGTAATAAGAAGCTAAACGATAAATGCAGAATTAAGAATTACTATTATGACATGCACTACATACCTTGCTTAGTATCTTTCTATGTCGAAGGTATGGATTAAAAAGAAGTGTAAATAATATGTCTTAGCATCCAAAAACATTTTGTTTAACATGTTGAACTTCAATAACCTGAATTTTTCAAATAATGCAAAAATAAAATGCATTGGTTTTCATAAGCAGTTTTCACTATTGAGAAACTACTAGTCAGTGGATGTTTCAGAAGTGAGCAAGTTTTGGTTTTACTTTTTAAAGTACTTCTCTCCCATCTCCTTTTGTTACTTCTCTGCCATGAAATTTTAATTCAGGTTGCTCCTGTACCTATTACTCACTCACTCACCCCATCACCTCTTACCCCTAGAGGAGGTAAATACTACAAAATATTTTCTGCATATGAAAAGTTTCACTGGTTATTTTTGGTCTTGCCAAAAAAATAAATAATCAGACAATATGAAAAAAATAATAGTAATTGTTGGTTTTCCCCAAACCATTTTTTAACTATGTAATATTTGTGAATAACATAATTCACAAAATATTACATAGTTGAAAATACTCCAATGTATTTAAGCCTAAAATAAGACCCTCAAACAAGAAAAAAACAGTTAAGCATGCACTGGTAAGTATTTTGAGAGAC
Source organism: Callaeas wilsoni (assembly GCA_013398955.1). Lineage (NCBI taxonomy): Eukaryota > Metazoa > Chordata > Aves > Passeriformes > Callaeidae > Callaeas > Callaeas wilsoni. The sequence continues at coordinate 13,109 of VWPU01020158.1, forward strand.
CTTTCCAAGAATTTCATGTCAAAATTGCTCTTAAGCTCAATTATTAAACTCATCCAAGAAATAGATATTTAATGAATTTCTGGAGATTTGTCTTTAAAATGCACTTGTTCAAAGAAATAAAAGGAGCAGTGACAACAGGTGTGGATTTCAGAGTAAATAAACAGAGCAGCAGGAATGTGCTTGCAGCCTTATTTTCAAATATGTTGAATACACAGCTGCAGCTCTCAGTGCTTGTGAGCTGCATGTGAGGTTCCAGCTGAAAATCAGGCTGCAAATGAGCTCCAGAAAAAAAAGGGGGAATGGTGTTCACAAACTCTTGTTTTCTCTTTTAGTAGGCGTTGATATTGTGCCACTAATTTTTTTAACATACTGCTTTAATTAACACTATTTTCAGAGGCCTCCTGTTCAAGTACTTATTTTTGCTACTTTTACATAGACAGAAGGTATTATTTTTCTCAAGCTGAAGTAGAAAAGACTACTCTGCAAAGGCAGAAAATGTCTTTCTCAAGTGTCAAAACCAAACCCCCAAGTGCTAGGAATGTGTGAAAGATGTTTGGTTTTAACAGCTCAGACTAAGCACATCACTAATTTATCTGTGAACTAAGGCACTGTAGAAAAGGATGCACTTCTTGTAGATGCGAAGTCAGATAGAAGCTTTCAGTAATTGCAAACTGTATCATTTTGAGCTCATAGCAAACCTTGGGAATGTAGCTGATGCATACAGGTTAGATGGACATGTTAAATGAGTATCATTACCTATTTTTCCAGAAAACACATCTGATCTGATGCTATACTGTCATGAGTCATACTCAAGTGTTTTCAAAATGCTTGGATGAAACCATCATCAGAAGGAATTATGTTTCATTTTATAATAACCCAGCTAAGATTTAAAGATAGTCGTACAAATATTAATTTCCAAGTAAGATACACCAATATTTTTAGCTTGATGAATCAAATCCTAACTACATGAAGCATCCTACATGAAAACCTATTTGTAGTTGGTTTAGACTATATAGGATAAATAACTTCACCTAATAATAATCTATTATTCAGACAACTGTTGCAAAAAAAGTTGGCTTTTAAGGTTAAGATTTCTTAATAAGGATGCTAGGTTAATTTCTTAATTTATACTTGCAGAAAAGTCATTGAAAACTAAAAGCACTAATGGGTGTCCATGAGTATTTCTTGAGTGCAATGAAGCTGATGTCATGGTATTGAAATAGTGCATGCAAATGTCACCAAAGTTGTAGGGAACACTGAGACTTGCTTAATTTACAGTAGTGATAGAAAAGATAAAATCATCCAGGATGACCCAAACCAGGCAAATTCATTGACAGATAATTCACAGCAGATTTAGCTTGCACAAGATGGTCTTCTGCAGGTGGAAAGCACTGCGAACAGTTAGAAGGAAATTCCTTTTTGGTTTATATGGTAGCGAGAATAATTTCAAATTCATAGAGTATGAAACGAAGCAGAAGAAAACTTCTCAAATTATCCTTGCTAGTGTTAAATAAATTATTTAATTTCATGGCAAATTGTAATGAAATTTGAATAGCAGTCCAAGATGATATGTTTATGGTTTATCAAGGAATTACAGGTACGCAGTTGGTGCTCTGCAGGTAACTGAAAAATTTTAGTTTTCTGTGACATTGATAGGTCATGTGATTAGTGCTGCTTTCTTAAAGATTGACAAAAACACCATTTTTCAAAGATTTCACTTTCTGAGTTCTCATTGGAATTGTGTTTCAGTCTGTCAGATCTTTTGAGCTTTCTGTTTTTAACTTGATTAATGATTCTGATAACATAACTACTGTCAGTGTATCTGTTTTCAGATCTCTTTTTGGTTTTGTAGAGTTAGTATGGTAGTGGAAGGAAGGTCTCAACCAATTTGTAAGATGGATGAGGCCTAGAAAAAATTGTGATTTTGAGAGGCCAAGTAAGAGAAAAACGTTCCTGGATTTTTTTTAGGTTACTGCCGATGGTTTTTTAAAACATCACGTTTTTATTTGCAAACAAGTTTTAATATGAGTATCCTCGAAGAAAAGTATGTTCTAAACAATTGTCATTAACTCTTCATGCTGTGTCCACAAAGCACTGTGACTGTCTTGGTTGAGGAATGGTTCCCCCAGAATTTAGTGCTGCCCTCCCTCTCCTCCCACCCCCGAGACTTCAAACCACACTGCCATTCACCTGCTTCCCCTTCCCCTCTCTTTCCCCACCTTCTGTAGGTGGGTGGAGGCACAAAAGGTAAAGATCCTGGAGTTGAGATAGGAACAATTTACTGGTAACACCGAAGAGATAAGAAAATTAACAATAACATCATTGATGTTAATAACAAAAGTGTTCAAAAAAGAGAGGGTGATTGACATGGAAAATGTCACCAAGCCCAGCCTGACTCAACTCACAGCCAGCAGCATCCCACCCTGACTCCTCTATCCCCCACACTTGCTCCAGCCTCTGCCTCCTTATGGCTTTTCCAAGAAAATAACCCTGACCTTGGCCAATAACAAGACACTGTAGCGGCAGTGGTGATGGGAGAACTGCACAGGTTGTGAAGCACCCTGAAATATGGAATACAAGCTGCACTATAAAGTACAGCATAAACATATGCCAAAGTATTTCTAGAGGGACCTGGGGAAAGTATAGTCTAAGCCTTGAGAATAGCATAGGTTGGTTTTAAATAGCAGCACTGCCTAAGACCACTTAGACATATAAAATTGTGAAGTAATTTTAGGGATTTTACTTCTAAATTTTCATTGAGTGCCTTGATTTTTATGCCTGTCATAATTAACATCTTATAATCTCTGAAGTAATTCATGTTTTAGGAACAAATATAAATTGATGCAAAGTTGATGATTAATTAGGAAAGTGGAACTTACTAACTGTGAAGCACACACCAAAAGTCAGCACCATTTAGCATGAAACCCCTAAAGGAAAAAGCCGTGTTCGTAGATGTATCGTATGCAAAAACAATCATTTGGGAAAAAAGTCAACAAGAAAGCATGAGGGAAATATCTGGAGTTTTTTGAGAGCTACTCAGAATTGATTTTTTGCATCACCACTTCAGTGGTGTTATTGTGTCAAACCCTTCAGAGAGAATATAAGAGATTAATGATGTTTCATAAGTCTCTCACAGGAAAAGAGTTCAGCCTACCATAGCAGACTTTAGAAGCAGGAGAAGAGATACGGCACTAGGTCATGTAAGCTAGCCATGTTTCTATAAACATCCTAGTGAGACCACTCGTACTTTAGTATAATTCACTGTCCAATAGTGTTCACTTGATAATAATTGAGTTTTCAGATTTTAAAATCTCATCACATTTCTCCTAATTAATTTGATTTTATTTCTGAAGGAAAAGTCTTGCTTATGTTTTATGCCATTTTCAGAAAAAAGTTCCCAACAAAAGCAACACCACAACCCAGGAAAACAATAGTCTTTTCTAGCTAAGCATACATACTGAAATTTTAATGTTATCATTGAATAAGGGGAGATTATAAAAGCTTATCAGAAGAGATTGAAGGACTTTTTATAGAACAATGTGTGGATTTGTGTTACCACATTGACGCTCAAACTCTTCGAAGTTGCTAAATGTTCTTATGTGAGATACAAGACCAAAATAAAACAGAGACAGTGTAGCTGTCCTGGTAATACACAAGACCTTGGAGGCAGTAATCATGCAGATATACAGGAACTTTGTCTCATGGAAATACTGATTTTCCCTTAGGATCCATAAATGTTTGATTATAGGACTAGAATTAATTTTCCTATCAAACCCCAATAACATCAGCTTATGGCTGTCATCTAGCCGCTTTCCATGCTGCTGCAGCATCTCTCCACTGCCAATCTCTTTCCAAACCAGAGAGGGAAAAGGAGTTTGGCAAGAAAAACCTCTCCAAAGCTGGAGGCTCTTGGCATACTGGATGTAATCCATGACAGACAGGTCAGGCTTTGAATTAGAGTATGGACATGGGGAATCTACCCACAGAAAATTATTATTCTTCCATGTAGTAGTGGTAGTAGTAGTAGTGCCAAGGGAAGCTCATTAGGAATCTGGGTCAGTTGTCATAGAAACAGTGTGCATAATTATTTTTAAAAGATAGAAAATACTTCAAGTCCTATGCTAAGCAGAAGAACTTGGTGACCTGAGGGCTACTTATTAGCCTAATTCCTGTTTTCCAGGTTCTAGTTGGGATTCTTTTATTTTCAAGGTGAATTTAGGAAGTATCCTTTCCTCTAGTCTTCCAGAGAAAGTAAGGGTAAGAAGTTCAGGCATAGAGTAAGGAAGTGCAGAGAAGAATTCTATATAAGAGCCACGCAGTCCAGTAAAAGTGCCTAGCACCCAGCTGGAATGGAAAAATGGTTGACATGTTATTGTAGGTGCTGAGGCTGCTTCAGCACCTATTTAGCATAGTTCTATGTTTTTCCTTCTTACTGGTCCACCTGTTAGATTTAGAGATCCATCTGTCTGGTTTTCAATGGTCTGAATAATACAAGCTGCCAAGACCACAATGAAATGGAAAAATGTTCGATGAAAGACAGGTGCAATTTTAAAACTTCATCTAATTTGGAAGTCTCCCCAGAATGCCATGACACTGGATGCTGCAACCCTTTACTCCGCAGGAAAATATAGTAGTGGTAGTTCTGATCCTATTGGCACTTACGTGACTGTTCAGTTCAAACTAAGAAGAATAAGTGAAACAACATTACGAATACTTGAGGAATTTTCCCTAAAAAGCATATTAGTGTAAAAACAGAAGCTTTGGAATTTAACTGAGGTTTAAAAACAGAGAAAGAGTGGATCAAAGTACTTACGTCTAAGAGGGAAGTCAAAGGTTTATCAAGACAAAGCTGAATGTCCCATGAAAGTCTAATTCTGGTTGAGACTGTGGGATAAAACGTGCAGTAAGAGAGGCCTTTGTGGGGAAAAGAAAAATAAAAATCACATCATTTCAGCAAGCAGTCCTTTGACATGTTTCAAAGCACAGGCTGTTTGACTCTGCACAGTGTAGAAGGAGCACAGTATGGTTAAAGTCATCATCATCATCATCTCTTTCATCTCCCTGGTGCAGAAAGAGAACGATGAAATATGCAAGGAGACTTGTGCCGAAGTCAACCACCACCTCAGACTACTGCTCTGAAAAAAATGACTGTGGGAGGTGATTCTGATAGATGAGGTTTGAGAATTGGAAAAAAAACATTAGGCAAACTATGTCAAAATGAATTTTAAAAAAAAAAAGTTTGTTAAAATGCCATCTTACATAATGAGGTTTTGAGGGATTTTTTAAAAAATTACTATTATTTAAACACAGGCTAGTGTGTAGAAGAAAGTGACCATAAGGCATTTATATACAGCTAGCTGAAAATCTGAATGTTATTAGCAATTTCTGTTATGTTTTGGGGGATGTCGACACCAGCCAATTGCCTCAAGACTCCAGGATGCATCATTAGATAAAGACATAATATGTCTTAACATGGTCTCTGAAACTCTTGAGCCTCATGTCTTTTTTGTTTCTAATGATCTTTCTACCCAGAAGAACCGACTTCTGAAAACATTTTATTACAATATGATAGGAAGATACAGAGAGTTGCAGATTTTAAAAAGTTGCGCAGGTGTTACCAATACTGTATAGAGCAAGAGTTTACACAACTCCGCTACTGTTATATAGTTGGAAAGTGGCAGAAGTCCACTAATCTGGACTAATGCATGTGTGGGGAAATTCTCCAAAATCTTATTTTTCCCGTGCTAGAAAACACACCTCCTTTTTCAATGACTGCAGAGAGAGCCAAGGTGATCTGCTGAGATGTGGCACCCAGCTCATGCTATTTCTAATGTACCACTCTTACGTCCTTTCTTAATTTAACATAAGTTGCTACTTTGTTGCTTTGCTATATATCCCTTAAAAGAAAACGTTATATAGGGCAGCATTAGGAAAAAATAAAATATACTTTTGTTCTGTTGCTGCGCCTATTGCTGCTACTTGTACTGTTAACAGAAATATTCACATGGAACAATATATGAACTGCTATGGGCATTCACCAAAAAGTGGCCTTGCCTACTGCATTTGCTTTCTTTACCATTTTTAACATTTGGGGTTTTTGCAATTTTGTTTGATTGGTTTGTTTGGGTTTTTTTAACTGGGAATTCTGTAGTCATCTAGTTTTTAAATAGCTTCCATAGGTGAATTTTCAAATACTTAAATGTGTTTGACAGTCATTAATTATTTATGTGGTGCAACATTGTTAATGGGAACACTTAAAATGAGTAATTGTTCGTGGTGTATTTTTTGATGCATCATTATTATTCTTTCACCCTATAGTTGTTATTTAGATTGCTGTTAATGTGAGCACTTTGCTATAATCCCTTTGAGTTTTTAGCCAGTGCCACCATGCCTGTTATGTGCAAAATTTATACATTTTAACTTTATAAAAATTTGTACATTTAAAACTTACTAGCAAAACAGTAGCAAGGAGCTTTTAAACCCATACAGCGTTCATTTTCTGATAGATTTTCAAACATTTTCAGATTATTTCTCTATCTGGGTTAGGAAAATGTGTATTTATTAAACAATAATATTGTTATGATTGTTGTAAAGTTTCTCATTTTACTTTCCTTTAGTGCCATGTTTACAGAGTAATCTTTAATGCCATGTATCAGAGTAATCTAAGATGTTCTGGGATGTTCTTTATCTCTGTCGCTATATGCAATATTAAGGATCTTTCTACATCTTAGTAAGATCTTTAAAAGATATAACTCCACTTTTTTTGTTGTTGCTAGTTTTGTTTTGGTCTTTTTTTTAGTTCTACAGTTCTACTTGGCAGGACATTATTAAATTCTATGTCTTCTGTATTATTAATTTACTTCTTGTTATTGAGCTTATTTTTACAGAGAAAAAAAAGAAAAACTGGCAGCAAACCATCTTTTTAAGTATACTAAGGGTAATTAATCTAGAAAAAAACAAAAACTCACAGACATCTACAATATTTGAAACTATATGTAGACAGCGCAACTGAGATTTTTGAACAACCAGCTTTAACCAGCTGCAACTTGCAGCTGAGATTAATGTTTTCCTGAAAATCACATCCTACAGATTTCCCAATGGCCAGCTAGACTAGGCTGAGTCAAGCAGAGGAGAAAAACATGTAAGCTGTAGAGAGCCAGGGCTGATTCACTGCTTATAATGATCCCAGCTGAGCCTCCTACCCATTCCATATCACGTTTCCTAACCAGACATAAATTTTCCACTCCTAAATGAGCCATATTGATTGTAATTTGTTTATGAGCAAGGGAGCTTGGTAGCTTTCCCAAATACATCTTTTGATTTGTGGTAAGTATATTTGGGTTTAACCATGACAGCCATCAGTAGTCTTCAGTGTCGTGGAAAGACTGAGTGTTAATGCCCTTTCCTTATATTTTTGAAAAATAATTTCCTTATCTTTTGGTATCTAGGTACACAGTCTGAATAATTTTGATGTGAGTCATAGAAGCATAGAAGGGTTTGAGTTGGAAGGGACCTCAAAGATCATCTCTTTTGAATCCGCGCATCATGATCAGGAATGCAACCCACTGGACCAGGCTGCTCAGAGCCCCATCCAGCCTGGCCTTGAACACTTCCAGGGATGGAGCTTCTCTGGGCAATATGTGCCAGTGCCTTACCACGCACACAGTAAAGAATTTCTTTCCAGCATCTAATATAAATCTCTCTTCTTTTAATTTAAAATATTCCCCTTATCCTATCACTATCTGCATAAGAAGGTTGCTCTCCTTCTTTTATAAGTTCTGTTCAAGTCATGAATTGAGCTGCATCTCACCTTGGCTGTAGGATTGGCCTTTTGCTCTCCTCTAAAGTTTGTCAGCTTAGCTCTCATCTTTTGACAAACATTCTAGAGATTTCAGGAAAGAGAACACAAACGCTGAATGGTGGAGTTAAAGAACAGTGCTGCAGATGCATTTTCTGGTGAAATGTCAGTTCAGGACAAAATACCTCACCCCAGAAGCCTATCTGTCTGCAGTTTCCAAAACAAAAGCTCTTGTGAGAGGTAACAACTTCTGATGAAAAAGGCAACATCAATATAAAAAAATGACCAGTCCTTTAGGCACATTTTTGTATACCCATGAGCTCACCTGTATCCTTTTTGACATGCTATTGGTCTCAGAAATCTTCTAATCTTCTCAGAAATCTAAACGAAGTATATTCGTTTAGGGTAGGTGGATATACTCTGGTCAGAGGGCCATGTGTGACAGTACTGTTACTGTACTGTCACTTCACTCATCCTGTTCTGGAACACTGCAGTCTGACAAACAGTAAGCAGAGGGTTGTAGCAGGAGCTTAGTGCAGACAGTTTTGCTAGAGTAGCAATATTGCTAGTCTCTGTTCTGAAGGCTGCTATATCAAATTATATTACACACTACCCCCAACTGCTGACAGCTACTCTGGTTTGTGCTCCTGGTGAAGCTTCTGTAGCTGCTCCAGAAAGAACAGGGCCATGAGTATTTTCATGTTTGGCTGTTACTTTAGCTGCCTGACAAAACTTTTTGAAAGAGCCCTAGCAAGAAATTGAATAAATGGACTTCTAAGCTCAGGAAGTTGCAGTGTGACTTCATGAAATAAAGCTATAACTGTAGTCTTAGTCACTCTGGTACTGCATTTAAAAGGCTTGCCTTAGATGATGGAGAATTTCAAAATACTGTAGGAATTTTGCTGCCTGGAATGTTAAAAGTAAATATAAACAAAATCACTGTTTATTCTAGAGTTGTGTATGGGAGAAGTGTGGGTGTATTATATAGAACAAGAGGCTTTCTAATTAAAAATGCTTTGGGGATCTGCTGCTGCTTAAAGTTGCATAATTTATTGTTGTTTCTAAACAAATAGACAATACTTCAGACTTGAAGTTTGTTACCTCAGGGGGGGTTTTTTTGAGTAATAATGAACACAGATACAGTGCTAGCAGGACAGCTGGACATATTGTGAGATAATTCTTGCAAGAGTATTTCAACAGCATGCTAAAATATCTCATGAATTGGGAGAAAAACTCATTTGTATAAACAGCTTATGTCATGACACTGCATAGATGTAGTGTTACTTGTTAATATATTTCCCAGCTCTCTGAATTACTTTATCTGGAAAGCCAGTCTGACATGGTCAGGGACTTGGGCCATTGCTATTCAAACCATACTGACACAGGGTTCAGTTACTTGACATTGCTGATCCTCCCACTGAGCAATCCAGTGGGACTACTACATGCCTTGCACAGCTTGTGCACAACAGTGTGCAGAGTGGAGACTTTTATCTGCCCCTCAGCATACTTCAGCATTCAGAGCACTATGATTTAAGTTTGATGAATACCTCGACTCCTCTTAAATGCTGAAGAGAAATGTGTGCAGATAAAATTAATTTCTCTTCTCTAGACACGAATGCTGTAGCCAAGTCACTGTCCTTCAGGGAGGAAATGTTGAGGGTTGGTTTGTTTCTTTTTTGTTTGTTTTAACAATAAGCGATCACAAAATGTTTTTTATTGTTTTAAGTATTGCTGTAATTTTATTTTTACAGTCCTGTCATGCTGTCTTCCCTGTTCATTTCCAAATAGTTTACCCAATTATTTAAAAAGTGATCTTTGAACTGTATAAAATTCAACAATACTGTGAAGTTCAATATTCATGGGCATTCTTTCCCTGTGACGTGCAAAGCTAATGTAATCCTCCTACAATATTCAAGAAATTGCCAAATAAGCAAGTCATTAAACAGATCAGTCAGTTCTCTTATTAGGCCTGAATTCTTCTCAGGGAATGACGTTCTATGTGGAGTGACAGGATGGTTTGATTATAGCAGAAACAGAATTCCTGAACCACAGGAAACACTGAAATAGTCATTTATTCCTCAAAATAAGAAAAATAAATAGTAAAACCTATATTCTTTCAGAAACCATTATGTGTTTTAATTTCCAATTTAATAATTTTTTAATATTTTTCTTTTAATTGTTCTAATTTTTGGTTATTTTATTTTAGTTTGACAGTACACCAGTGAAAGTAACAATATTTCCACTTCTAAATATTTTTGCAGAAAATTTTGCATTAAGTAATGCAATACAGGAAAAATATGTTAAGAGAAGACAAAGGTTGATTTTTAAATTTAAACTCTGTGATTGGTTTATAATGGATACTCCAAAAAAAAGAGAAAGGTTTTCAAGGTATTAAGGGTCTGGGGTTTGTATAAAAGTGTCAAGCTTCACAGAATAGGTAGTTATTAAATTGGTGCCTACGCTTCCTTTTTTGCCATTTTTTGTCTGTTATGAAGCAGTTTATATTGCTAATATAGCATAAGCTTTACTATGCTTAGTAATACTTTTTTGCTATGCAGATTTATATTTCAGAATTTCTTGGTGGATTCTTTAAATGAAGTTAAGCTGCAGAAAAGCCTTCCCTGGAGCTGCTACCTGCATTCTTAAAACATCTGCTTCACCATGAAATAATACTGGTGTTTGTACAGCATAAGTTCTCATAGTATAAGTATTGATTAACTAAGGTTTTTGTACAGAAGGGTGTCACACTGGGAAATTCGACCCTGGGAAGGATCAAAGAACCACAGTGATGATAAATGCTTTGAGTGTAATGCAGCTGATGCCAGAAGCAATTATGCAGGACATTCTGCTTTTGAGTGCTGCAAGCGTGCTCTGAAGTGCCTCGCAAGAGTGAGTAACTATTAAAGCATAGTGGTTAGAAGTTAACAGGTGCATGTTTAATTTATCTTTATCATCCTTTCATCAATGAAGAACAGAAAGAAGTGCAGGATTTTGCGGGGAGCTAGCAGTGTCCGTAAGGCAAAATTTCAGAATATGAGTGTGATGAGGCTTGCAGAACAAAGTGATGGACATTAACAACAGGACTGGAAGTTCAGCTGTGACCTTCCTGAGTCCATCCCTTGCCACACTGAAACTATATTTCAATATTCCCACACAATTTGTTGTTTTTCTCTGTCCTCTTCTGCCTCCTGTCTACTGCTCCGACTTCTGCCACTTTCTAAAGCTGCTAATGAAATCCATGTACTCCATTCCTGAAAAAATGAAAGTTATAGATAAAGAATTTTAGAATTTGCATCATCTGCTTTCTTCCTTTCCTGTCTCATCTTTCATGTAAACACATGACTCTGCAATTGTATCTGAAAGAACTGATAGTGTGGAAGAATGAAAGAGAGAGAAATGCTGACACATGAGTAAAAGTGTTGTGAAAATCGGGTAAATCTCTTTCGGTCATGGTTGGTCATAAGATGATGTTCACTAGGAATTTGAGAAGCAGGGCCAGAGAGAAGGGACTCCTTTCAAGCCCAAAGAATGACAGTTGCAGAAAAGGTCCCCTATGGAAGTTGTGCCGATACTTGGGTGAAGATTTACTCTTAGAAAACTAAAGACGTTTTATTAGAGAAGAAAAAAAATAATTTCCAGAAATTTCTTGGTGTTTGTTTCTATTGTGTCAGTAATCCAAATTATATTAAGATAAATAGTAGCTAAAATAACCTAATGAAATCACAGGATGACAAAAATATCTATATTTTCAAATGTCACTGTATTTTTGTCGCTGCGGCCTTCTTCAAAGTTTCAATCTGCTTTATATATAACATTTAATTTTAGAATTTGTTCTCTAAATATCTTGGATGAGCCTTTCTATAATAGAACTCTGACATGTGGTGGTCTTACCCTCTTGAAACGTGTAACATCAGTGACGTATTCATTCTTACTAGCACTTTCTTGAAATAAATCTCTTGAAGCACCTATTTGTACTTCTAGCTATTTTCTTTGTCATGTGTGACACTAAGTTCAGCTTTGTGTGTAATCCATTTTAACAGCACCTATAATAGCCTAACACACTGGCAGATCAGAATAGATACCTTTCCATTATTTTTTTCAGTTCTTGGCCAGAATAAAACTCTTGGTAGAATTCAAAACCACACATGATTCAAAGTCCTTCATCTTACATGCATTTTTGGTTAAACTGAAACATATTTATAAAGAAAGCACAACATGATGTGTTTGCAATTACTTGTTATTACAAGTGCTAAGAAAATTATTTTGGTTCAATTTTCCATGTGCTAGAGATGCTGTAGTCTAAATGGTCCAAGAAATTAAGCTCTGTACAGAAGAAAAGCAGTAGATTTTATTAGATCACTAGGGCATCTTATTCTTTGAAGGAATTGAGTTCTCTGATGAGATGAAAGGATTCTGCATATGAAGATTTTTAATCTCATTTTTCTCAAGCAGTGTACACTTGAGTGAAGATAGCACCTTTCCTATATCCTTCCTTAGTTTTTCATTAGTCTATGTTCTTTTCATTTGCCAGTCTAATTTGATCTATAGCTAATACACAGACAGTTCATTTAGAGATAATTATTTATAAAATTTGGAATTCACACATTTAAGCATCAATAACTGATTTTTTTAGCAAAAGACACAATTACAATATTCTGGGGGCAGGTTGTAGGGGGATAGTGCAGATTGTCAATCTACATCAACTGTCAGTCAGTGTAACAATACCTCATGTTGAATGTCTTCTCTAAAAATAAGTATGAAAACCTAGCTACTTACATGCCTGATTTTAACAAACAAGTGAACAGAGAAATGGCCAGAGGAACCACAGTCCAGAGCATTTCTTTGTTTTATTTACAATAGTTCTGATTAAAAGTCTCTGCCTAAAGGGTCATTTCAACGTGTTACTGAGGAGATGGCTGAGGAATATCACAATTTTAGGTCTAATTTAGTAAAGAAATGCTGTTTAATATGTGTAGCCATAACTTATACAGAAACATTTGCAAAGCAAGAGGTAGTGACAATATTTGAGATATATTTGATCCATTTGATGCTTGTCATTTAGTGAAGAATAGTGTCCCTGGTGAACATTCAGTTTCACTACTCAGTGGCCATTTCTCAGCTAGGCAGTCAACTTGCTTCATACAGTGGTAGTTGTGGGAATTCAGTGAGGGTATATAACACTGTTGCAGCATTGACAGTAATCCTCCTTAATTTCAATGTTCAGAGAGAAAATACCACTACATCAGAGCTGTTAGTATATAGACATAACAATAGATTTGCATCTAATTACACATTAATACTCAAAGCATCTGACAAACTAAATTTAGCATCAGAACCATACTATAATCTCCAAAATAAAAAGGTAGAAGACAAAGTTTAAATCCTCAAATCCAACATCATCTTCTGTTCATAAATAAAAGATGTCAGAGTAATAATTTCAATAAATACTGAATTTTACCATAATTGGGAAATGACAGCAAATGGTTTATATTCTGAAAACTTGTATGCAAAGCTGCTGATATACTGAGAGAATTTGAAGTGTTTCATTCTGCAGGGATTCCATCTTGCTCCCTCCAGATCAGGAGGGGTTTCTTGTAGATATCTGTGGTACCAGTGTGGAGGAGCAAAGTAAGAAAATTTCACAGAGATTAGGGTATTCTTACAGGAATACAAACAATATCAAAATGTTTTATTAATTCTTCAAAATATCACTGATAATCTTCATTAGGAAATGATAACAGAAGCCTGTGTTTATCCTTGGTAAATCTTGCATAATGCCCAATGTATTCTGCATGTTGCAAACCACGGAAATACCGCTGAATATTTCCTGATGTTTAGTTCCGATATATCTCCACAGAAAGAACAGTAGGACAACTTCAGACTTACAAGTTAGGAACTGAGCAAAACAGGGAAGCAGAAAGAGGCTTACAGGAGGCAAGAAGGTCAGGTGGTATGGATAAGGATTCATTATGGATGGATGAATGAATGTGCTAAATAATTTCAGCTGTGGACAGATTTCAATGTCATCTGAGACCAAAGTTAGTAGTTTTCTCTCTAAATAAAAAATGTGGAAGTACATTTACTTCTAGTTCCAGCAGATTAAATCACTGCAGATAGGCTGATACCGAACTGCTTGCAGTAATATTTTCTTTCTTTCTGACATGGTATGTTATTTAGCTTTAAATACTATTTTCCCCTACAGAAAAAAACCTCCTATATAATTAGTCTTCATGCTTTAAAAATGCATACATCAGGTTTTGCCTATGGCAGAGCATTCTAATTTGTATTAGAATTTCTTCAATGTATGCTGTCATCATGAAAGTATGTAGACTTGTGTTTCAAGAAAATGCAGGACATGGTACCCACAGAAACTCCATGACTTCATACAAAGACCAGAGGGGAAAAATTAATTCCCCTTCTTAATGGAACTGTGAGAGACCTTCTAAAATTTGCATGAAATGTACCATTCTCATCCTGCACCTAAATCTGTTCAAAATGTAGACCACTTGTTACAACATGAGTGGAATTTTTTCCCTTAATCTTTATAGAAAGTAAATTTTTTTGAGATGAATAGTGTAAAATATAAAATATGAACTAGTGAAATAATTTCTCCTCCACACATAACTGAAATATTGCAAACAATTTTCCATGAAGCTTAAAAAAAAACCAACACTCCCCCCCACCCAAACCTCAAGGAAAAAAAAGCCCAAGCAAACTTATGTAGGATCCCAGTTAGCATAATCAGTATTTAGACCTAAGAGATTACACAGCCATCTAAAGAGGTAAATTGCATTCCTCTCTGCCATTTGCTGCCAACCACTAGTATAAATAACATGACTCTTTTTGGTGGAAGGAAGCCCTGTATCTTGGATTGTTGTACACTACAACTTTTCATTTTGATGTTGTACTATAATTCCATGGAGCCTACTTACGTCACTTCCTCACTTACTCTTTTTTTTACCTTCGTACAATGGACTGTCAAATACTTTCTGTTTATCTGGTAGTAGTGATGAAATGCTGGCTTTGGGTTTTGTTTTCAGTGGGGAAAGTAGAGAGTAGAGCCTTCTTTACAGCCAACTTCACATAAGATAATTCACAATAATTTGAGCACTAAGTCCTAAACCTTCATAAAAGGCATATAGAGCAAAGTAAGTGTGCAGAGGGAATAGAAACTATAGCTGCAAAGAACTCTTGAGATGATCATTAGAGAGCTTTATGTGCCTTTTACTTACTACTTTGTCATACATAGTAATAAGTATTACCTACATCTTTCACCGAAAAGAGTTTGGAAACCACATTATAAAGGTTTTCATAACAGATAGGAAAATGTTATTTCTAGCTGGAATGAAACAGAAATGTTCACAGTTGCAGAAGTAAACTAATTTTGGTTTATTGGCTTGGTATTCATCTTTCATTTTTTCCCTCTTGTGAATTCAGATTCAATTTATAAGAGAAGACAGAGAAGAAGACATCTTTAAAAATCTAATTATCAGTGTGGCACCTATTGTAGAAATGAAAATCTTTTCTTATTATTAAAAGGAAATCCATGTATAATGTTCAAGTATAAGCAACTTATTGTAAAAGTTATGTTCACAACACATAATGGAAAGACACAAACAGCTAAATATACTCGTCCTTAAAAACAGAGGCATAGATTTCTCTAGGATGCTGTTACTATTATTCCAGTCTCCATTGTCTTCCAGACATTAGTTTGGTTTTCTGACTCGGTGTGCCACACTCTTCCCAAACCTCCAGGGAATGCATGTGGTGCTTGAGATGCATTGGAGCTGCCTTGCTGACGCAGAGAGCTGTGGAGTTGGAAGCTGGCAAAATGCTGCAAGGTGCCCTGACCGACTCCTGTCATATTTCTATCCCAACACTCTGATGAAAACGGTGTCCAATGCACAAGAATTGCAGTGGGGTATTTTTGTTGTGCTTATGTGAGACACATGCGCCTAAATAATTTGGTAGCCCTAATGTCTGCCTGCTTTACCGTTAAAATCTGAAACAGTGACTTGTACTTAGCAGTAAGCACAGTCTTGGCAAAACACCAAGTGTCTTGCCAGGATGGCTGATAAAATCTTTCAGTCACTGCCTTCTGTTCACTGGTGTCAACTTGTAAATCTTTCATTGCATAAAGAAATCTCTTTTTCCTTCATGTAGACTTCATCCACAGCATGTGTGGGCAGTGCAATGTTCCCTAACTTCACAAGTTAATATTTGGGTTCTCATGTGAGCCAGTATTGGTGAGATGTCACTAATTAAAGTGAAAAGTTAAACTTCTCAAAAACTGTAGAGAAAAATCCTGATGTCTGGTTCAGGCTTATTTCTGTTATATCACCTCCTCATGTCTAATGAAAGTTCTTACTCCTTTCAGGAATATGACTTCCCACATGTTATCTGGGAACAAATGCAGCAGTAAGCTCCTTTGCACTGATTTTATTTTAAACAATAAAACGAATGAGGTCCTACATTTCTGTGGGGGAAAAGCTAGATGTTATTACACTGGAACTCTTGCTTTTGTGCAAGCTTGTCCTTTTCACTAGGGAACTAGCAAGTGATTAATATGTATCTTGAGGATTTTTGTCTTCAGAAAATAAAATAACCCTTTATATAACACATTTTGTGACAAAAAACTGTCTTCTATCCATCCTTTTAATCATTCATATATTCTAAAAAACTCCTGAGCAGTTTTTGTAATTAGAGGACAAATATTATTTCACAGGACTCAGCAACTGAAAGATCCTAGGTAAATACCTGGCTATACCCTGAGATCTGAATGCTCTTGTTTATGGATATTTGCAATAAGTTTTTACATATCTTTTGTTTTTCACAGTAGCTTGAGTGTTTCAAGAGCCATAAGGGTGACACTGTTTAAGTCAGCCTTGGAAATCTATCTCCAAAGGCAGGAAAGTTAAACATATTAATAATTAAATGCTTTCAGCTAGATTCTTCTTAAAAAATTTATAGGAAATGTAGGCCATCTAGACCTGACAAAATAAGAAATCGCCTTCAAACAAAATGCTAGCTGAACTAGAAACAGACTAGAAATAGAAAGAAAATTTTCCTTATAGGGAGGAAGTTCAGAGGAGAGTGTTGCTTTCTTCACACCTCTCTGGAACAAGTTGTGTTTCTATATAGCAGCAGATAATCTGTACGGACAAAGTCGACATAGATGTCTGTCAAAGACATCTGTTAGACAAATGAAGTAAATAATTCTTTTAAAATAAAATGGTATTTTAAATTACCTTCATAAATTCTATTGGACTCCTTTATCATAAAAATTGAGGTAATAAAAGCTGAGTGGTTTTCCCTTCTAATTCTGTGTTTTCTGGACATTTCCTTGTCTGTGTTATTATATATACACTGTTGGCCGTCTAAGCCCCAGTGATCAAGAGAGAAAGACAAGAGAAGTACTCTGAAATTTCAGTTCCACATTAGTGTTCCTAAATTTTGTTCCTTTCTATTTAGGCACCTTTCATAGTTCAACACCAGCCAGACCCAAAGACTCAATCTTTGCCAGTGGGATGTGGAAGACAATCAGAAGCGTGAAAGTGGGAAAACTCATGGCTTGAGATAAAAGGCAGTTCAATAGGCCAAGATAAAGCTGGCATGCAAGCAAAGCCAAATAAGGAATTCATTCACCACTTTCCATGGGCAGACAGGTGTTCAGCCATCCCTAGGAAAGCAGGGCTCTATCATCCATAGCAGTGGCTTGGGAGCACAAATGTCAACTCTGCAAACATCTCTTCCTTCTTTCCCCAGCTTTATACACTGAGCATGATGCCATATGGTCTGGAATATCACTGTGGTCAGTGTAGTCAGTGTCCCAGCTGTGTCCCCTCCAAACTTCTTGTGCACAGCCAGCCCTCTCACTAGTGTGGAGGTAAAGCACATAAAAGGCCTTGGCTCTGTGCAAGCCTTGTTCAGCTGTAACTAAAACATCCAGCTATTATCAATACTGTTTCCAGCACAAATCCCAAACACAAATCCATATATTAGCTGATCTGGAGAAAATTAATTGTATCCCAGCTGCGATCAGCACAGTACCACAAAAAACCCAAAACCAAAACCAAGCAAACAAAAACCCCAAACAGAACAAAACTAAACTAAACTAAACTAAAACCAAAAAACCACAGTGGACTCCAAACAGAATTCTGTTCCATTATAATGCAAACACATTTTTTCTTAATAAGCACAAATGAAAATAGAAAAAGAGATGAACTTACTAACATTTCTTTATGCTTCATTTTTGTGTAATGTACCAGAAGTAGGCTAGGCTTTTAACAACGAATAAGAAAAAATTCTTGTTACATCTTTCAGATGGCCAGCACAAGAGAAATGATGGAGTAATGAGGGCTTACATGTAACTTGATGCTTTCTCTGTTTAAAAAATTTGTTTTGATCCACTTACTTTGACAACTCTTGTTGAGAGCAAGTCTGTAAATGTACAAAAGAGAGAGAAAGTGGCTTGCTAATTTAGAGCTGAAATATGATACACTATGGATTGAAGATAATGTAGATCCTGAGTGGTAGATTCCCAGTAAAATGATTTTCTCAAATACAATTTCTCTTTCACACATTTTCATTGTCTGACACCTTTCAGATGTCAGTCTATCATAATATGCTTAGTTTCCCTCTTACCTGTACTGTATTTATATTCATCACTTTCCTGAGTATCATTTGGTAAAACAAGAATATTTTTCTAGGAAAATAATGCATGTGAATAGAAGAATTCTATAAAGTTGTTCTCATTCTTGCATATGAAAATGCTAATTAATACTTTATAAGTCATATCCAGTGTATGCTGGTATTTCCAGTGGGATGGAAAATCCTGCCACTCACTGCTCCTCAACTCTCCTGCTCCTGTTTTTGGGAGCAGAGGATTCCAATTTAGCAAGGTTGCAGATACAGTGTCCAACTGTGCCTTGAAGCATCAAAGGAAACAGTTTCTATGGACTTCTTATGGAGGTGTAACTACCACAGAATTTGTACACCATTTTTATCTATTTTAAAAACCCAACCTAGACAATTAAGACTATGCTCTCTTTTTTAAAGCATTAGCACACTTTCAAGCATCTTTCATTAATTTTATTTGCATGCTTATTTGCAACATTTGCCAGTGAGAAAATCCAGTCTTATATGTGAGTGTACAGAATGTTGAAAATACTACTATTGGACAGTGAAATGTTTAAAACTGACAAGTGTTTCTGCAGTCCTTGTACTTGTCCATAACATTGATTAGCATGAATCAGTGAAACATGATTGACATGCGTGCATGTTTCAAAAAATCAAACTTCCTAATGGCATTTGTTTTGTTTTAATGGATATAAACCATATATATATACATATACATATATACACACATATATGTGCATATATATATATTTTTTTTTTTTTTTACCATATATCTCAAAAGACATACAGCGGCAGTAAACTCTGAATCTTTCTTGTTGTTGCTCTTGTGAAACTTGTATGGCATATACACAGTAAGTTCCTTCCATCGTGGAGGGCTGTATTTGTATGAATAAAACTAGTTTTATGCTAGTGCAACTCCAGTTTTTCTGTAATAAATACCAATCTAATGGAAACAGTGAATTAGGAGTGTCTGGATGATGCTACTTATATGGTTTAGATTTAAGTAGTCCTATGAGTAATGGAGAGTTTGGCTTAATGATTGAGTCCCTTCGAACTTGAAATATTCTGTGGTTCTGTAATTCTGTGAATATACCAATGTGAGGTACAGAATTATGCAGAAGAACATTTTTCTTGGTTCAGCCATGTTTGTTATTGACCAAAAGCAATGGCTGTGTCTCTCTTTCTCTTCACTCTGTCCATGCTGAGCTAGGAGGAAGGCACTGAAGAGAAGCTGCAGAATAGTGCAGCACTTTGGGATTGTCCTGTAGATTCCCTTTCAGTCAGTGGTGTATATTTATTGTCATATAACTAATGCAATTTGTGCACACACACATACGCACGTGCACACACACACAAGTAAATACCATCAACATCAGACTGGACATCATGAAGTCTTCACAAAAAATTTTGTCTTGCTAAAGTAGTTTGCCCATTACCTTACCACAGATCAGGTAAGCAATAACCTGGAGACTTGAAAGGTTTCAAGTCCTTTAATACAGGCTTACAATGCTTATTCAAGTGCCTTACTCATCTGAGCATTAATTCAGAACATTTGGATGGCCAATGACAGAGATACTCAAGAAGGCAAAACACTCCATAAGCTAAAGGAGCCTCTTATAGCACAGGAAGAGACTCAGTGAGCCGAAAGTTCCAGTCTGACCTGGTGAAATGTGTTCCTGTTGTTAAGGCAAAGAGTGCTTTGTATGGTACACTCTGCCAGCAGCTCTCTTCATGAAGTGGGAAAGAAATACAAAGGTTCCTGAAAACCGAATGTCTCATGGTAATACGTCATAGAGAAGGAAGCAGTCTCCTAAGTCGTGATGTATAAAGCTATTCTGTTTTATGCATCACACACTTAAAATCCACCCAGGTAGCACCAGGATGCTTCTGCATCCTTCTCCTGTATAAGAAGTATTCTCATTTTCTGCAGTGTTTTAAATTTCTCAATAGATGCAATCTGAATTGCATTCTCTGATCTGAAGAGGCTTTAAAAGCCACAATTTTACTACTAAGATTGGATGTGAATATTTACACATTAGCAGACTTCTGTCAGACTCTTCCATACAAATCCTAATTTATGCTCTGTTCATAATGGCAGATTTTGCAGTATGTTTATTTTTAGCAAGTCAATGCTATCATAATTATTTAAGCATTTGACCAAGGAGATTGAGGCCTTACACATAGAAATGGTGTTATGTAGTTGGACACAATGTCTGTAAATCATAACTCCCGAAAGAAACGGGGTATAGGGTACAAACATTAGAAGCTTAATTATTATCCTGTTCACTCATCAAAATAAGTTGCTGAAGGGGACCTGGGCAAACTGAAAATTTGCTTTCCTTCCAAACTGCAGCTATAGAGGCATATATAACTACAGATTTTCTGAGTGACGTTGCTCCTCCAAAGTATTTTCTAAGACCTACTGAAATTGAAGGGAGTAGTTATCCAGCTTCAATAAGCTTTGGGGTTGGCCTTTGGTTATCATCTTTTTGTTGTTATTCTGAAACCATGTAACCAGCAGTGCGATCAAGGGTAAGCTGCTGTAAACTCTTCTTAATTGTATTTAAAGAAAGGAAGAAATTTCTTCTGAAGAATTTCCTTTTCCATAGAATCTCATAATTATTGTTTCTGCAGTGTTTTATTTAGATTCAGAGTTTAGTTGAAAATAACCTTTTAAAATATTTGTGATGCTGGAAGTTGATATACATATGCTACACAGTATTTCATGTAAAGACATATCTATGTATAAGTAATTTGCTCTTCTTTGCAGATTCTTCCCATTTTTTACAAAGTTAAGGCTTTTCTATTAAAACATTGAAACTTATTAAATGTCATAGTAAGGGGTTTTAAGTGTGTCCACATAACTGACCCCTGACCATTTGGGACTGAGTAAGTATTTTCAGGACTCTGTTCTGAACGGTGCTACTGATACAGAAAGGCCAAATGAGTTTGGTTAGAGACTGGATTAGCAGTCTCTAACCAACCAGCCTTCAGGGTTGCTAAGAACTTAGGCACCATTTCAACTCTAGGAAGCTGTAAATGTAAGAGTTCTAAGACACCATCACCCTTCACTATTGTGTGTGTATTTGCCCTATTACACTCTTCCATAGGCACTGCCTTTAGCAGATGTAAGATACATTGGTCTGACTGTCTTTCTGTTCTTATGCTCTTCATATCTGTGTGCACATTGACATGTTGCCCATGCAGTCTGTAATGCCCATCTGTGATTTCATAGAAAATTCCCACTTTTCAGTTGTCATCCTTTAAATTTGACATGTTCTCTACTACAGTAATCTCAGAGTGTTGTAGAGCTTGTAAAGTGTGTGTTCACACTGGTGTTACTCAAAGATGCCTGCTCAAGACACAGAGTTGGAAAAGAGTGCATAGTCAAGCTGATTATTCAGCACAAACACATTATTTTGATAATTTAAATAGCTTCTGTCAATGAACATAGTGCAACATTAATTAATTGGATAATTTGTCTTAGATGTATGGCAGCCGATTTGAGTTATGGGAAAAAGACATTATTTCAGAAAGACTGAGTGAAAAAATCAGAAAATCTCTTCTCCTTAAAGTCTTTAAATATGCTTATTTTGTCTTTATTTATACTCTCTGCAAATGCTTCTCAAATTCTCTTTTTGCTGCCTTGTGTTTTTAACCTGCCAGAATTTATAATCCTTCCTATTACCCTTCCTCAAACATGAGTTCAGCTTTTAAAAGATGCCCTCTTATTTCTAAAATCCTCTTTTATCCCTTAGTGCCATGAAGAGTTTTCTCAGCTTTACCCAAGATTTTGCTTTTTTTTCTCTTCATCAAGGAAGCTGAGTCAAAGTATACTTTTGCCATCTTTTGGAAGCTTTTCACTCCCAACATTTTAAATAATGTCTTGTGTGCTACTGAGGACAATTTTTTGTCTCTTAGGTTTCCTGTATCATTCTGCCTCAGCCTTAGACTTTGTGTTCATAAGGACTGAATCTAATTGGAGACAGACCCACTCATCTTCTGTTATCACATTTCTTGACCTCCTAAGCACACTAATCTCCCAAAAGAAGTCACAATAACTTTTCCTATCTTGGTAAGATAAAAATAAGATTGTAGATGTTAAAAAAAAAGTGTTACTTTGCTTAATTTTACAGAGAAAGAATTATTGTTACAACTATAATTTATCTCATTCCTAATAATTTAAATTCTAAATCTTAAAAAAATTATATTTCAGGACACAATACATTTCATCTATCTAGATACCATCAACCCACGAAGCTAAATAGATAGTATTTGGGGAAATTTAAGTAGACTCAGAATTCTCCTTTTAACCCATTCCTAGGTTCCTCATTCATGAAACATTAAATACATTTACTGCTGGTTCTGTGATTTTTTTCCTGAAGAGCAGGCCCATACTGGAGTCTGACTTTGCTTCATGTGCTCCCATCCTTGTGCACAGCAATACAGCAAAGCTAGATCATCCCTGGACACTGATTTACCAACCTGTGTGCTGCTACTTGTGATCACTTCTCATTAACGTAAGACTCATACTCTTCCTCACATCCATGAATTTCTCTGCCGTTAAGTCCTTACTTGTAGAATAAAATCCCGAGCTAAAACAGAGGCTTGAATCAAGCCTGCAGGATTATAGTGGGTGAAGGCATCTTGTAAGCAGGCACACAGTGCTCATGCAGGTCCTTGACAGTACATGCTCTGGCAGCTGTGCCAGACATGCTGTACTAGCACAGGGAATGGTGTGGGAAAGACATTTGCTGATTAGAAGTACAGTTTATACACCAGAACCAGTCTGTAACTCCCAAGGAGCTGCAGAGCCCAAAGATAATTCCATAACTGATTAGTTCTTAGATAGCACTTTCACTGTGAATACTGTTTGCTGCTTTGAAAGTATTAAATACATATCTATATAAAACATATATAAGGAAACCACCACTTTTTACAAAGCGCTCTCAGTGACTATTCGAGAATTACAAACTGAAGAAACTCTACAATCATAATAAGTTATCTAGGACTCTGATGTGAATAAAATCATCAATATTATTTTTCACCACATTTTTTATTAAACTAGGGCTTAATTTTAATGGTAAGCTAACAGACTTCCACTTAGATTTATTTATCCTCATTCCTCTCCTCAAAAAAGTGAAAGCTCATATAATCCTCCTGGTCTTTATTACTTGGTTGCTGTTTAATAAACCACAGCAGTCTCTGGTATTGAAACCTATGAAAGTTCTTAGCATGGCTACAATGATCCTTTTTTAATCAAGGTCTTCCAGGAGAAAGTTTTTGGACCTCATGTGTAAGGCATAAGTAGATGTTATACTGTGTGGTTACTTGTACATTTCACAGCAATCTCTTTTGTCCCTACTGTCACCATTCCTGTCTTGAGTAAGTCTTTGCATGCTGTTATAAGGATTATGGAAAAGGATTTATTTCCTGGATTAATTTCCTTTCCCTGTCTGTGGCATGGAGTTGCTCTGTGAAGCTTTCATTCATATCCTATGTACAAGTCCACATTTCAAAGAAAGGGGACATGAGATACTTAAGGCATTTAAAAAATTTAAATTTTAAATTTATGGACTTTGTTAATTTTCAGGATGAAAAACTTGAATCAACATAAATTTACAGTCGTTAAAGGGCCACTGTCAAAAATTCTACCATTCTTGTTTTTCTAAAGACACTCTCTAAATACTTAGAGTTGCTGAAATCCAATCTGAACCAAGCCAAACCCAAAAATGTTCCTATGCAAAGCACTTCAAGAGTTGAAATGGACTTTGGATAAAGTCTACCAGTTGCAAAACATGGGTTTAGTTTGCAAAATAAGGACAATCAGGTCTTAATTTGTGTGAATGTACCTGACTCTGTCTCATCTTAGAGCTTATGGTCCTGCAATGGCAAGAGCCAAGAGGCAAACTACTCCAGGACTCAGATACTATTTTCGTGAGCCAAAGCGTGCATGTTTGTCTTCAAGTCCACATCCACAGATTCCGAAGGTGTGAAAACACTCAGTTCACCTCTGTAAAAACTGTCAGCTTCATGAATAGGAACAGATTTGTTCTTCAGCACTGGACCTTGTCACTTGGAGTGTCCTTCAAACTTGAGTGGAAAACTCATGTTCATGGGCATTGGTCCTTAGGAGAAACACAAAATACACTGATATGTGCTGGAGGGGATGCACAGAAAGCATGAGTGATCCAAGAAGTTTCTGGAGTGCTCTTATGACAACTTGATGACAGAAATTATCAAAGGTAACATGAATGAACAAGCTGTTCCTGACAAAGACACAAAAAAGAAGTTCACAAGAGGTAAAAGTAGGGTCAGATGGTCCAGGAGGAATTCAGAGACACACTCTGAGCATGCAGGGATAGAATTAGGAAAGATGACATCCACTTGGAATTGAACCTGGTGAAAAAATTCAAAAGTAACAAGAAAGACTTTTATGGGTGTATCTGCAAAAAGAAAGAAGAGAAAAAGTATGGGCCCACTAGTGAACGGGGCAGAGAATGTGATTACAGAGGAGCTGGGAAAAATATATTTGCTGTTTTCTTTGCTTTAGTTTTCACTGTTAAGTCTTGCTATAAGGAATCCATGGCCACACAGATAAGTGGGAGAGTCCAGAAAAGTCCAGAAGAATTACCTTAGAAGATGGGGATCAGGTTAGGAAGCATTTAAATGTACTGGATGCACACAAGTTCATGGACACTGATAGGATGCACAATCAAGGACAGAGAGAGTTGTCTGATAGCAGTGTGAGAATTACCTGTATGGAACCCTGGGTAACCTGCAGGCTCTGCTCTGTGCCTGTATACTCAGTGCACTCAATTACTGCTTAGTTATACAGTAAGCGAGCATTTTGGAGAATGAATGTTCGTCAAAAAATTGTAACAGAAATGATTCCATGAGGGACCTTAATGATCATTTAGTTCCCATGGGCAGCGATACTGTTGACTAGACCAGGTTGCTCAGA
>VWPU01020162.1:0-37505 GCA_013398955.1 Callaeas wilsoni
GGGGAGCGGAGCGGAGCGGGGGGACGTCAGCGGGAAGGAATCCGCGGGCACCGAGGGCCGCCGCCGCGGAATGCGCCGCCGCCGCGGATCGCTAAGGCACGCGGCGGCGCCGGGGAAGGGGAGGGGGGTCTCGGCGAGGGACCGGCGGCCGCGATCCGGCGCTGCCCGGCTGCTCACGGGGGCCTCCCGCCCCGTCAGAGAACTGCCGCAGGCGGTGGGAAGCCCCCGCCGGACCGGGATGACGGCGCTGAGGACAGGGAAGCCGGGAGGACGGCGGTGGCTCTGCGTTCGGGGCGATGCTTGCCCTCGGGCCCTTCCCGGGCGGTGCGGGACCGCCGCCGGAGAGGAGAGCTCGGGGAGCCCGAGCGGAGTGGGACCGGCCGCGGGCAGGGCTGGATGCTGGGGAAACCCTCGGCCGCTCACGCAAACCGCTCTCTTGCGCTCTGCGGCGCCCTGAGCTACTTGTGAAATTCCTTCAAAAGGTTACAGAGTATCACGAAACTTGGAACAACGCTGGGAGACGGAGCAAGAGGGAAGAAAGACGTGCGCAAGTCGTCGAAGTGAGATTGAAGTGTAGCAGGACGACGGGCTCATGCTGGTGTCGATCTCACGGTTCCTCCGCACCATGTGCTCCCGGGCACGGATCCTGCGGGAGCCAGCACTTCCGCAGTTTGGTGCGGGTCACCCCTTCCCTACGGCGTTAAGGCACTAAAGGACAGCGCTGCGCTGTGTTAGTGGCCGCTGGGGAGCCGTGGGAGTCCCGTCCCTGCGTGGAAAGCACAGCGCACACATGAGGCTTGCGTGCTGGGCATTCCAGCGGGATTACACCGGATCCAGCCCAGGGAGCGCTCGTTCCTGGGAGCCAGCGGTGGACCACGGCTGGCTTCGGCACTGAAACCACTCTGGAAAGCAAATACGCAGTGAACACCTGGTCCATTGAGTGAAGTCCTGACCCGAAAATACAGCAGTGTTTCCTTCAGTGTTAGAGTAACCCTAGGCATGCAAAATAACCTTTCAAATACGGTTAAATTTTAACAGATTTGAAAATAAAACTCGTAAGATGTTCCACCGGTAGGACTAGTTGGATAAGGCACAGCGAGCTGTAAGGCTGGCTGCTGGAGCTGTGGCTCACTTAGCCACCTACTTGGTATCCCACAGAGAGAACAGGTCTGTGCTTTGATTTCATAGCGAAATATCAGGAGTAAGTGGTCTAACTCCGGCTGAAACCAACGGGGCTCTTTCAAAAGACTTGTGGTGGGGCTGTAACAGTCCTGAGGAACTCACAGGGCAGCCCGGAGGTTGTTTCGTACTGCGGTGCTGTGGATCAGCTCAGCTCAAACAGCTTCTCCACTGCACTGCCTCCAAGGAAAACAGCCAGGGCTGTTCCTAATTAAAGGAAGCAGAACTGCCTAAAGAACCCATTTGGAAAAGGAAACTGTGCAAGAGAAGCAGGAAACTGAAGAATGGGGTGAGGGAAATGGCAGTTCATGTAAACATAATGAAAGTTCATTAGTTTTGAGACATTCATGTTGGGATAAACTCATCTTTCATGACCTCAGAGAGCATGTGATTTAGAGCTAGATTCAACATCCTCCAAAGTCCTTGGAAATGTTTCCATTGACTTAAGTAATGTTGGATCAGGACACTGTTTGTTAATGCTCTCAATAAGTTTTGCTGCAATACACAGTGGCTTGGGAAGTTTGAGACATTTACAGTTGGTATGATTTTCTCAGCTCCATAAATTGTATGTTTCATCAATTTTGGAATAAAATGGTCCTGATTAGTAGCAAACAAAAATATGGCCTACCACTTTCTTGCTGTACAATTAGGTTTAAATTATCCTCAAAAAAATCCTGTAGTTTGCGGGAGTTTTACCTCATCTGAGCACAGCACAAATACCATTTGTTGTTTTTATGTTGATACTGAACATCTGATGGTAGAAAATTACCAATCTTTAGGAGTGATTGCTGCCTTTTATTCTGTGATCAGGAATACGTTCACACCCTGGGGGAAGAGGTTGTACAAGAAATATTTGAGTGTAGTTAAAAACACATTCTGCTTTGCATCACTCTGACAACACAAAGCAAATTTAAGCCCATCAGTGCACTACAAAGCAGCTGGAGCATACTGGGCAATCTGGCTCATTATGGGTAAATCTCTTATCTTTGCCCTATTTTTCCACATTTCTTATTACTAAGGCTGTTTGTATGGAAAGAAGATTTGTAGAAGAATTATTCCCCACCTGAAATCATAATCCTCTTTGTGACATTATAATAACTTCTTCAGCCACCACATGTAATATCATAAACATGCACTGATGACTTCAGTTGGAAACTAGAGAAAAAGAGCTCTGAAGAGACTAAGTCTGTTTTCTTGGAAACGTGGATCATAATCTTAAAAATATATTTGCACATGAATTATTATAAGCATATGTGTAGTCCTGTTAAACTCCCTGAGTTTAAATTATCCCATGTGTAATTCCCCCATAATCTATAGAATTAATGTGGCTCAATCAAACTTCTAAACCACATTTGATTTCTGTGTTCTGCTCAATGACTGAAGATGTGCAAGGGCGCGACTGGTGAGTCCTACTGGTGGGGTCAAGGCCAGCCATCTCTGAGGTGAAGCATTGTCTTCTTCCTACCAATCTGATCCTGATAAAGGGCCTTGGTTTCATAAGCTGGCTCAGCTGAACGGTGGGATGATTTCCCTAAAGGATAAAGAGAGATAGTTTGGGAGAGCTAAACCATGTACAGGAAGATAATTTGCCAGGACGAGCGCCAGTGGTGATCGAGAAGGGAAGGAGGAATGTGTTGCTGAGTGGTGTGGCTGGTCTGAGGGACAGAAACAGAGTTCTGAGCTGGGGAGAATGGTGGTACCAGCGACAGGGCTGGGTGGAAGCAGATGAAGAACTACACCACCGTGTGGGTGTGGGTGTGTGTGGTCATGGGTGTGATTTTTGCCTGGAGCAGAGGAGTAGGTTCCTGGATGGGAGGTAGGAGCTACAGAGCCTGGAAGCACAGGAGAGCAGGGAGAATCAAAGCAGGAGTTGTGCTGCCCTGGCACAGGCAGGAGGTGACTGTGGGGACGAGGGGTCCCGCGCTGCGCTGCCGTCAGCGGAGCTCGCTGGCCTGCAGGTAACGGGGGGGACCTGGCTGAAGGCAGTGCTGGCCAAGAGCCTGCTGCTTTAGCAAGGGGAAGGATACTCTAGAATTTCTGACAACTATGTTGTCTCCTAAGGATTAAAGAAAACAATACTAGTGAGTGAGTGAACTGAGCTGGTGAGGCCAAAGGAGGGCTGCACTGCTCGCTTCCCCTTTGATGTGCCTCAGCTGAGGTAAGGAGCTAACTAAGCCCTTTTGCAATTCTCTTGAATTTGGGGGAGTTATTCTCAGGCTGCCATGTCAGTGTGCTAACTACTCCCAGTGCCGTGAAATGGCCTATCCCAGGGTGGTAGCAACACTAACACTCAGTAATGTTTTAGCCTAATTAACTTATGTGAGTAAAGTTATTAAAATTGCCATAGGATAAATATAATGTGTGACTCCAATAAGACTTGAATCTTACTGATGGTCAAGACCAAACATTAGCAGTAGCATTGAAACTGCAAAGTAAGAACTCTACAGAACAGCCTTAGTACTACCCAGAACTGTTCCTAATCTTTCGTTTATTAGGATTCTTTTTCAAAATAATGCATGTCCTAGGTAAGCTGGTGTAATGTTTATTCATATGTTACCTCAAATATCTACTTTAAAGTGTTGCTGTGCTCATGCTGCTACTCACTTTGGAACATTCTGGGGGTATGCAGCATTGCCCTTGGCACTTTGATTAAACACATCGTGCTGTATGTGTGCTGTATTGCCTCTCAGCTACTTCACCAGACCGTTCTCATCCCATGAGAGATCCTCTTGCCTTGTAGAACAATTACAGGCACTAAGAGGTGTTCGTAGCCCACTCCTCTTTCCTCTGTACCAGACTACAGAAGACAGCATTTTTTCAACAGTCATTAATTCTACCTAAAAGTAGCTTGCAAGTGTCTTAAAATCAACATCTGGAAAAACTAAGTAGAGAGACTTCTTTCAAATACCACAAATTGAATCATGGGGCCAAATTCAGCCTTGATGGAATTATTATCTGATATCTGTGTTCTGTGTTTTCCCTATGTTGCTTGAGTAAATTCCCTTATATGGAGATGTTTTCTGAGATGCGCATGATGCCAAAATGCTCAGAGAATTGCATAGGACCAAACCTAAAATACCGAAGTAGGAAAAAAAAAGGAAATTCAAACACAGACTTTTCTTGAAAGTGTGTTGTTGAAATCTCTCTTTTGAGAAGGGAATTTAAGCATCAGTTCTGGCAGTCGTAGTACTGGAAGCCCAGGTCTTAACTTTGGGAAAGACTCCCGTTTGTGACTAATTTTTAAGGACATAAATGTTACTCATATTTATGAGAAAATAACTTGCTGAAGGGAAGGACTTATCTACATGTTTGTACTTTTAGAGATTAAGCTCTATTTAAACAAAAACAATATATTCTGTTTGTTAAAATATCTAAATATTTGCTTCTTAATCCATCACTTTTTCATTGATTCTAACACTGATGTCATCTTCTGTCCCCCATATGTTTATGAGAATAGCGGGGGGTTTGTTACCTGCTCGTGCTAGCTGTTCATAAATAAGCTTAAGGCAGAATTTTCTGTTGTTTTTTTTTTTAATTTGAGGCTCATGACCTTCTCTTAAAATGTGATAGCTGCATTCTTATCAGTGTGGGTATAGCTCAAAGAACAGTTGAATGCTGAAGTACATTCCATGGTAATATAGACAAAAAAAATCAAGTATCATTTACCTGTGACCTGATTACTGTTGAGGGTCCTGTGTTGTCATGTGCTCCTCCCTGACTGGGTGAAAGGCTTGCTGCCGGTGTTGGTTTTTAACTTGCTAGAACCAGCACACAAGCAGAAGGCAACAAAGGACTTCAGATTGCTTGCTGTGCAATCAAAATGCCTGACATATTTTACAATTCTGTTCCCCAAGCACGGGAACAGCAGTCTGTTGGCTTGCAGCAGGTGGGTCAGAGTGCCCTTTCTCCCTCTTATTTGATGGCCTCACTTCTCCATCAGTAGGACCTGAACACTTGCAGCCAGACCGTGTCACCAGCATACAGGTGCCGAAGCGTTTGACTCCGTGTTAACAGCCATCAGTTTTATTCACTGTGGTATTTACCTACAACAAAAGGAAATGCCTGCAGGGACAGCATGTTCTACCAGAACTGCTCCTTGCGAGGAAGACAAGACTTTGTGTGTCTTTCTTCTTTGTTCTATTTCATGTGCGTGAAGAAAAAAACCAACTCAGCTCTCGTATCTCAACTTAAGGCAGACCTTGGTAGGAAAATAACTTGGCAATGTATTTTTGTGCCACGTGTAAACACTAGACCTCTTAAAAGGGTGGCCTTTTCTTTCTTAATTATTTTGCTTCTGATGGCTCTT
This sequence comes from Callaeas wilsoni, assembly GCA_013398955.1. NCBI lineage: Eukaryota > Metazoa > Chordata > Aves > Passeriformes > Callaeidae > Callaeas > Callaeas wilsoni. The sequence goes on from VWPU01020162.1 coordinate 5,486, forward strand.
CTTAAAACTTCCCATCAGTCACACCGTAGCTCCTGAAGTTCACCAGGCCACTTCCTTGGCAGCCCTGGACGAGCCAAGGCTGGGACCAACCAACCAGCACACACCAGAAATTTTCCTCCCCGTGGCAGAGGAGTGAGCCACAGAGGATGAGCACACACACACCTACTGCCACAACTGTGTTTGATCTGCGGTTCTGTAACGACAGAGGGAAAGGCCAAGAGGTCTTCACAGGAGCTGCTGCCGTTCGCAGCTTCACGGGAACCGCTGCTCCGGGAGCCGAGGGAGCGCCCCTAGCCACGGGCACCTCTGCCCTGATGAGAAGGGGCCGCTGCCTGCCTGCCTCAAAATGATAAACACTGAGTATTAACAAAGTGTCCCACTCAAGCTCTGAATGGGTGCAAAAGTTAATGATGTAGCAGGTTAATTCTAATGCAGAATGACTTTGAACCTGAAACTTTCCCTATTTTTCTATGAAGTTTCATGAGTCAGTTTTGCCCTGTCTTCTGGAGGGATAACTCTCTGAGGAGGAAGGGAGAAAACTGTAACTTTGTGGTATTTTGTGCTTCTGTAATTCTTGGCTTCTAGCTACCAGTTTAACTTTCCGTATATACATACGAAATATAAATTTTCACATATATATTTTGAAGAAGCAATTTCTGTCTCTCCAGGACGCAGAAGAAGTTATTACATTTACTATTTGGCTGAAGCCTGCTCAGCATGATCTGAGATTGATTTCAACACTCTATCTGCCTTCCTGAACCTCCAAACTTGATTTTTATGCCACTTGAGCACGTTCTCCTTGCTTTTATTTCAGTGCAGTCTTAACAGGTCTGGACAAATTCACGTCTTTCAAGGCCTGGTGTGTTAACACCAATTCTATTCTTCATTCTCCATTGTGTTCTCCAATAATAACCTCGCAAGGGAACTGATTCAAAATAGTGTGTAGTAATTTTTTCATGCAACTTCATGTTACTTTATACAAATTTATTAATTTGAATGCCAAACACAAAATAATTACAATTGACCTGTGAACAGATCAGTTATTTGATGGTTAAAATCTTCATGCTCACTTATTGGAACAAGACTGTTCATGAGCAGTGCTGATATTTTAAAAGGTTGGTTAATTATCCAGTAATAATAACCTTAATCCAGCCTTAATAATCAAAATGTTAATATAGAAAAAAAGAATAAAACCCTTCTCCTTGCTGCCTAATTCTGTGACTTCTTCAAATTTTAATTATGTAGGCAGTATTTTCTAAATGAGACTAATTCCTTGCCAGAAATATTTTCCACCTCTGACAGGGTATTCTCACAAGCTCAGGAAAATGTGCTGGTTTTTGCCTTTTAACTTTAGTTCATTATCCTTCTGTGAAATCTCATGATAAAGTTATACTTAGAAATTAAGATCATTTCCAGAGCAAAACAATGCATAGCAAGTGATCGTCAGAGTGCTTTATAGGGTCGTTTGGGACTGGAATCGTGCAAAGAAGCAAAGAGTGCTGAGTGTTGCACATGAGTGACTGGCTGAGATACAGTGGCATTGAGCCAGAGGCTGGCTACCATGGCATGGAAACTCAGTTATTACAATGGTTTGGATCCCAAATCTGTTTGAATAAGAGAGGTTTCAAATAATCCATGTCACTGTTAATGTACTTCAGTACATGTCAGAGGATGTGATTCAGACTTGGGGGAGAGAAGGGAATTAGGAATAGCTGATGCTCAGATAACTGAGACTGTACCAGAATACAGAATGCTGAGGTTTTTAGCCACTCTATCCCAGATCATTAATCTTGTCTATTTTATGCTCGCATTGCATCCCGCAAAACTTCAGAATTTCCAGAAGATGTTGAGTGTGGGGTTTTTTTGATGCTTTGGTTTTTTGGTTTTTTTTTCTTATTTATTTTGGCTTTGTGTTCTTTTGGTGCTATGGAGAAGTACTATTTTCCCTTCTTTTTCTTTTTTTTGTCCTCCCAAACTGAAACAGAGATTTAATATTTAAAATAATTATTTGCTTAAGTTTTAGTGCAAGCAACACCTATTTTTTGCAACTCAGTGATATCAATATGATGTACTTAGTGCGTGCTAGGTGTGCTTGCTCAGTAGTAAATGCAGTACTGGCATGGTTCAGTTCTGTATCTGCAGTTCTCACATGTGTTGACCTATCTCCAAAAGGGGCTGTGGGATGGAGTAGAAAGTACTGGTAATGTTTACTTGTAAACACGAAGGAAAGTTCTGGTCATGGGGGTTAAAGCTGGAAGTAAACAGATACAAAATCAAGTTGTATCTGTGGTCTATAATAAACTTTCTTCAGAGGAAAAGCTTGGCAAACGAGCATATAGAAATGTTCATTACATCACAGCACGGTGCTGAACTGTGTAAATTCTGTCTAACAGTATAAAACCTTAATTGCTTTGTCATAGATTCTGATTCTTCAATAAACCTGAAAGAACTTGGTGGGGGTGGCAGGTGTGTTAGGGGAGCAAGGCAGCAGTAATAATTGCTTTCCTCCCAGAATTACCTGTTCAATCTTTCCAGAGTAATACTTTACATGGACGCAGCTCTCTCTGCATTTCCTCAGCCTTCCTATTCCACCCCTGGTGTTATTCAAAGAAAAAGTTCAATGAAGATTCTCATTAATTATCTCTAGTCTGGAGTTTAATGAAAAATATGTTTAGAATTGGGATGTGCTCTGAGATAATGACCTTTGTTTATCGGTGGTCATCTTCTTTCTGGAAGTGACAGAAGAGTGGAGATCCTTCCACCAATAATTTTCGAAGGTATTTATTTTGTATCTAACTGAAATCAAAAATCTAACTTAGTGTACCCTGTTATGAAGTTACTTTTTAAAGGAATTATTACAAGTATTAATGCAAAGCTGCTAAGATATCATATAGTGCTTCTTTACAAATACAGCTGCATTACTTTTAATATTCTGCTTTTCAGTGTGAATATAAAAAGCACATTTAACTGTAATTCCCAGCTGTCATGCTTGCTTTTTTACAAATGGGTGCCTGCAAAAACAGGCCCTGTTTACTGCTGCTGAATAATAATTTCTGGATTTCATCTTGGCAGTGAACATTGGGGAGATATCCTTTAAGCCACTGAATTGGAGGTTAGGACATTCATTTCAGTGTCAGCTGACATCCCAAGCTGGATCACAAATGAAAAGCAGCAGAGTTCAATTGCAGTGTTTAACAATAAAGCAGGAAACTCTAATTGCCAAGCTACTGGCAGCTGAAAGTAGAATTTACAGTAATGCTAACTGAGCAGATCTGACTGTTGATATAGCATTACAAATATCCACTCTTTCTTAAACCAAGTAGAGGGTTTTGTTTGATTTTAAGAACCTACTGTACACCAATGCATAGAAGGGTAGGATTATGCACAGCAACTTCCCTGTAGGGTCTAAAATACTTCTTAAATCTCAGTATTAAAAAAATATTATAACTTTGTTATGGTCTCCTTTGAAAATTTTTTTCTGCATAGTGCAAGGACAATTTAATCCATCTAAGAATATTCTCTTCCTCTTCCTCTGAAGTTTATACAAAATCTCTTTGAGCACTTGTCTAAACCCTGTAAGGTTCAGGTCATCTCACAGCATAGTCATCAATACCTGATTTTTGTACTAAAAACACCCACGCCCCCACACACTTCCTCAAAAAAACCAACAAAAAAAAGGCACTCCAAACTGCAAATTAAACATTCTGAGTGGAACAGGGGACTAGAGTCTGTGCTACTGTTCACTAATTTGTCAGTTTACAATATACTTGTTTAATATGCATAATATCTTAATTGATAAAGTGTTCTAAGTTTTTTGAAACATGAAACATTCCTGGGAGAGACCCTCATTTCCTCCCTTTTTGTCTGTTAAATATTATTACCCCTACTCTGTCTCTTGTTAGAGAAAAACAAACACATCAAACATCTTGTTCAGCTTTGTTCCTCAGGTACATGCAAAGATAACACAAGGTATGTGTGAAACTCACATTATCAATCAGCAAATACATCTTTCTATAGATGCATGCATGGTTAAAGCCCACCCCTGGCACAGCTAAATGTGAGATTACTTATTTCTGTTGCATGCATATTTCTGTCTGACTAGTTAATGAACTGGATTATAAAACGTGTTAAAAATTTTTGGGCAAGGAAGTAAAATAGATACAAGAAATTCTAAATGGGAAATTTTACACTCTGCAGAATAGTGACCTTAGTTTAAATAAGTATGTCAACAAAAGTCCATCTTCACGTATCACATGCCAATTACCATTTCCTTCTCCATTGCCACTGCAGCATGAAACAGCAATGCAGAGGAAAAATGTCCAAAGCTGTTACTGTAGGAGATACTGGTTTTCTTGAGTTCTTGTGCAAAATTCTGGTTCTTACCAAGCAGCTTGTGCAAGATGACCTCTGCCTCTGAGTACTTCCTATTGATTTCAACAATACTGGTCATGAGACTACCATTATGCTTTCAGGAAGTATGGTCATTGGAAAAAGTCAAATTCAAGTTTCAGAAAGGTCTGGGGCTCAGTTTGTGCTGTGAGCAACCTGAGGGCTCAACGCTTACTTTCCTAGATCCTCCCCCAGCTCCTGGAAGACGAGCAGTTTGTTGGCACAGCACACGGTGCCAGCACGGGCCGGCCAAAGGAGAGGTGTAGCAGGGTGCTGAGTGAGAGCCAGGCAGCTTCCCCCAACCCCTCGCACACTGGTGCCAGTGCTCTGCTTTCTTCGGTTTTCTGTCCTATAATAGACACCCCCCTCCCACCACATTACTCTATGGCCAATTGCATAAGCTTCAGTTAAATGATCATTGTGTGCTCATAGCATGTAAGCTGTCCTTCATTCACTAATAAAGCAGTGAAGACTATTTTTGCTGAAAGAAAACTTCAAAACTAATGTGTTAGGGAACATTTGTGCTAAACACTAAAGTCAGCAACCAGCTCATAATTACCTATGTGAACTAATTTCCTGAACTCAGCCTGGCAATATAGGGTAGGGTAGTATGGCCTATTCCTAATGCTGCTAAGTCTGACACATACCCCAGGATCAAAGCTCTTATGTACCATAGTTGTTGTTCCTTGCTTGGCTGGTACAGAAGATTCTACCTGTGTCCAAGCTAATATGAAATGCACTCAGGGACAATGTGAATGCAATTTCCACTGATCTATACAAGGTTAAAAGGGGTATTGCAATCTGGTGCAGAAAATACTTATTAAGATAATTTTACCACTTAAGCCTGCTATAGTCTTAAAATAGCCAATGTTAGATAAAAATGTGTTTCTGAATTGCACAGTTAAGTTATAAATTAAATTTTTAGAGGTGACTTTTTAAAGCTCAAACATTCACGACATGCATGACCTAGTAGTTGTCCGTGTCAGGCTTTTACTAAGTGCACCAGCTACCAGAAACAAAGTGGGATTGCCATGGCTACAGTCCTTGTATGCTTACGTTCATTCCCAGTGCCTCCTGTTGGGAGAGCAGAAGTTCCTTTAGAGAACTAAAGCCGTTCTCAGATCAGCAGCTTGTGTCTGTGCAGTAACTCCACAGCCCAGCACAGTGACTTGGCTTCAGAGGTGATCAGGAGGGGGAAAGGCAACACAAACATGATTTGAAGGGAGACACGAGCACTGTGTATGCAACGTGTTTGAACAAGCACGGAGACATCTACCAGGGGTCCGTGAGAACCCTTCACTTCCATTAAGGAGATGCAAGAGACACAGTTGCTAGCGAGAAATGGTGTCAGCGAGTGTTTCGTGCTGTTTGCCAAGGACTGAAGTGTGGGTCAAAAATGTCTTCAGTTGGATGGTGCCACTTGGCACTAAACGAAGTAAAGGCTTCGTGCCGCTCTCTAACTCGTCTGAGCTACTCTTCCCCCGAGGCACCCTACTTCCTCTCCTGTCCCAGGGAAGGTGGCTGCTGCTTGGGTGCAGTTCCCGATGGCTCTTTGCCTAAGGCACACTGATCAGCTCATTTGGAGATGAAAATGAGGATGGAAAAGGTGGTCACTTTGGGTCTGGGTATGCTCTGGGGACCCTTGCACAGATTTAAGAGGATCTTTTTGCTTTACAAACAAGACTTGCATTTGTATGTTTAAAATAATCTATGCAGTATTTGTATACAGCAGCCTTTTGTTTCAAGGCACACCGTCCTGTGTTACGGCAGGATGTTTCTGCATGGAAAAACAGGTGTCTGAAGAATTGTGTGAGTACAGCTTCAGAAGTTGTTTTTGAGACTTTAGCTACTGCTCCCAGAAATCCTTAATGTCTTGCAAAATAGAACAGCATAACTTTATTGGAATGGTCATGGTGAAGTTGTAAAAATTTGAAACATTGGCTGAAAGTAGATCCCTCTATTTAGCTTTCAGATCAGTCTGTTTAGCTTTCTTCTAACACAGAACATGGAAATAACCTCTTAAGCTGTTTTTAGCAAGAGTGAACCTTTTTCTTACATAGTTACGTTATTACATTCTAATTGGTGCTCCTCTTTTACCTTCCCTTCCTCCTTTTTTAAAATAAAATTAACCTGTTTTTAGATGTACACTATATGCTCTCCAGTAGGAGACAACCAGGTTAAAAGAGAAGCAACTCTGAATATTTAATATTTGTCAGCTAATGCATATCTAGATAAAACAATCTGATAACAAAAATTCATTTAGAATTTGGCTTCCATGCTAGGACTCAGAGAATGAATTTCTGGATGCTTTCTGTTCTCTTTGAAAATCTTTGCCAATTTTCATGATGATATTTCCATAAAGTCATATTTGTTTTCTTTAAGAATATATTTCCTCCTCATTTTGCTTCAAATCTATAAGGTATTATGGTTTCCTCTTTTGGAAATGGAGAAAGAGAGGTAATGTATTTCAAATCAAACATTCCTGGTATGTATTGCAAATGTGTTTGCCATAATATTAATATTTAAGAGAAAAAATGAGACATAGCAAGCCCCAAGAATCTAAACTGAAGGAATCCAGTCAGCAACTTCTAAGTCTTTGGCTAGACCCTGGGAGGGCTGTTTTCTGTTCTGTGCTGGGAGAGGAAGAATGCAGTTTTCCCCTAGAACAATAGACTGTTTGGTCGTACCCACCTTCTAAAAACAAAAGATAAGAAAGAGCTTCTCAGTAACAGAATGCTAGTTTACTGCAGCTCCACTGTGCTTTTGGAGAGAACTAGCAGTTATTTCAGATAATCTTTTCAAGGAAAAGTCACTCTGGTTCATAACAAAACTTCCTTTAAGAGAATTTGAACCAGACGTCTTTTTTCTGAGCTATCTCCTACGGCTGTGATACAGTGTTTTGTTGAAGGTTTGGTCAGTTAGGCCATGATCTTCCCATTTCTGAGCTCTCCAGAGCAGTCCTACCCGCTTCAACTCTACAAACTTCTGGGTCATTTCTAATCCAAGTTTTCACTTGCTAGAACCAATTATAAACTGCCAAAAAGTAAATGCCCTTAACTCAACTAGCCAGTATGGAAAAAAGCACTGCCAGGGAATGGGTACCATCCCACACCCTCACAGCCAACAATCTGAATTAAAAACCACTTCATATGTGCTATTTTAACCCGTGTTTCCCATGTTCACCAGAGTAAAGAACATGCTGTTGGGGGAACACAGGCTGAGATACTCTTGACTTTCCTACTCCAGAAGGCTGGTAGTGAAGAAAAGTGGGAAAAGTCTTCCCAAATCCTTGAAAATGAGACTCCTCCATATCAGATGGCCTGGAGCAATTCAGTTTTTCACGACAGCCTCTTGTGAAGAAATCTACTGTTACCTTCAGAGTGTTTACATGGGAGGTTACAAGTCTGAACAGGCAAGTTCTTTCTTTTAGCAGTAGTCATTGCCATGCAGGTGACAGGTGAAAGAAAATTCCTGGAACGCCACAGTGTTCAAAGGCAGACTGACAGAGTTTATGAACCTGCAGTTGGGAAGCACACCAAAACCCCAAATCCTGCCCTGGGCAGGGCTCTGAGGGAGTAACAGAGCAGCCAGAGATGCTTTCACCGAGGTCTAAATCCCGAGCAGGGCGAGGCCGGGCCGCCTCCTGCTGCGCTCTGAGCAGAAGCAGCTCAGGGCCCGGCGCTGCCCGGCCATGTTTGCCTCGGCCTGGCTGCCGGGCCGCGGCTCTCCCGGCACGGGCTGGGAGCGCGGCAGGAGCAACAGCGTTCCCCGCCTTGCTCTGCTCACGCTTCCCTCAGCCTCAGGGCACCGACCCTGTGCTGCTGCCCCTCACGCAGAGCAGAGGAAGAGGCTGTGTTATGAACAATTTTTAAAGGTTCATTAAAACCAAGTTACTAAATTACCTTAAGTTCAAATGTTAATGACGTTTAAAGGGTTCGATTGTTAAGTTCAGGTTTACCTAGTTCAAATGTCTTATTTATTCCTTATGTAATGCTGCAGGTTTAATAATGCTCAAGAAATTAATGTTCAGTGTGGGTTAAGATGTTGTAATGAGGTTTGTTTGGGTTTAAAGGTTGTATTTAATTGATGTTCAATGTTAATCAATGAAGGGGGGGGGCTGCCAAGATGGCACCGCCGAGCCAGGTTCCAGAAAGTTCCAGGGATGAAGTCATGGTGCTCTGGTGATTTCAGGACTCCGATTGGGTCAGACCTCAACCAATTGGGAGGGACTTTGGGGAAATGATTGGTCAGGAATCGCCCTAGAAACGAGCCAACCAGCGTTGAGCGAGAAGGACCAATCAGGCGGCGGATTGAAAACCAACCAATCAGAGAGCCAGGCCTGGCTATAAGAGCTGTGCTGGGGCCTTGCACGAGCTCCTCCGCCCTTTGGACGACGGCCGGGCCGTGAGGGGAGCGCCCAGCATCCCGCGCGCTGCTTTTGTCTGCCTTGCCACCCAGAGTCTTGGCCTTATCCCTGGCTCCTTTGCTCCCGGTTGGAGTTTTTAATAAATTTGTTAAATTTTAGCAGCGTGAGACTGTTATTTCTCACGGTTGCCTCTGTCCTCTTCCCCTCTACTCTAGTTCCCTTGCAAAACAGAAAGCAAAGATTCAGGAGAGAAAGCACTGATGTAAAATAAACTACCATTAGCCATAATAAAGTCCAGTGTATCTCCAACTTATCGAACTATCTGCAACTGTGCAGAAAGTCATGATAAGATAGTCCTCACTCCAGTTCAGGGGCAAAAAGCCCTTGGACACATCAGATTTATTTCAACCAAGTCATTTTCAAGGACCTCGGTATGTGCTGTACAAAGTCCTTCTCACATAGCCTTAACCTATTAACTGCTCTTTAATTTTAGACATAATCTTGGTTAAAACCCACAAAAACTCCCTGTTCTGAACTCACATGTGACCACATCAAGGGACTCTACTTATGCTGAACATTATTAAGCCTGTTGGACAGGTTATAACAGCTGGCTTCCCCACAGGGCCTTGCAATATCGTGACAGTAGTTCTCTGCACAACGTTTTCTAATGATTTCTAATGATTTTCTGCATAAAGCAGCCTATTCCTCTTGTTTCCCAACGGCAGGAACCATTGTTTCTGTTGAGCTAAATTCCACCCTCCATTCCCTACCAGAATACCTGCTGCAATGTTTTGACATCGGACGCTGAGGAAAAGCCTTCCAAGAGAGTCTCCTCCTGCGGAAGCCTGAGGAGCTGCTCTAGGTTCACCAGAGTCAGGCTGTGCACTCTGGAGGGCGTTTCTACTCTTCTTTGAGCTTTTCTCTTTGTTGATGTTTCTGTAGCCAGCCACATAGCTCTGTGAGTGTACAGATGACAGATGTGTTTATATTCTTTATAGGTGGGATAGTTGCAGAATTACATTTTGCCAGATGAATGTGAAATGCTGGGGTATGCTTTCACACACTTACTGCCAACAAAATACCTTTTAAAAGTTGTTCTGATGTACAGGACACCATTTTTCATGGCACAGTCTTAAGTGTATATTGCACTGTTGAAAGTAAGGTGCTTAAAATGAGAAAACAGGATACACTGAAAGTCAAATTCACTGTATCAGGAAAAGAGGGAAACTCTGTTCCTTCCCTTATTACTGATTTTTTTTTCTCTATATTAGAGCTTGAACAAGTTCAATTTCCCCAACTGACAGTTTTGCTCTGTTTGATGTAGATTCACTTCGGCTTTTTGTACATAAGCTTTGAAGAAAGTCTTCTTAAATGGGTAAGTATTGTGCCTGTAGCATGACACTTGTCACCTTTTTCTTTATGTTAAGAAGTGAACAACACTTTTCAAAAGGTGCACAACAGATTATAAGGACAGCTTTGACAAGACCAGAGGAAAAATGATACTGGTTTAATGCTCCGGGGGTTCTAGAAGACTGTAAAGTACAAACTGTCATGAAGCCAACTTAATATAACTGTTTCCTTTATACTCTAAGGATTCACAAGGGACTTCACTGCTAGCATGAAGGAAATAAAGTCTGTTGTGCTAGAAAAAGACTTTGTTGCTTACAATTTTAAAAATGACACAAAGTTTCCTTACAGGAAATGTTACATTCATACAAACTCCCATATTTATTTGTAGACAAAAATTACCATTCACATAGCAGGAAAACTAGATGAAAACAGAGACAGCAGAGACTTAGAGCCACTATGGGTTATTGGCAAACAGACCTACATGATAGCAATAAACACAACTACACAAAAATTTTACTTAAAGGTAGAGAAATGTTTATTGTCTCATTTTTCAGTACCAGCCTAATTTTTTAACAGGAATTCTTAAAAATAAATTACTACAGGAATGCAATTGAGGAGCTTGCAGAGTCTATTTCAGGTAAAGCTTAGCTTGTCTTCTGTTGTTACACTATTCGACCAAGATATACTGACTTGGGATATTTTTTCTTTAGATCAGGCCACTGAACAATGAAATAATCTGAAAAGTAGTAAAGAATCTTTCCAGACAGGGATAAAGTTTCCACACGGCAGATGCTCTCTACATACACAATGATTGTTTTCTTTATTCGTAGAAGGCCAAGAAGAAAAGCAGATAAACAGACAGGAACACATGTTCCTGGTCCATTGCACAATATCTAAAAGAGATGAAGCACATTACAAAAGTAAGTAATGAGGTTTTTCATACAGTAAAGAATTCAAAGTGTGTATATTCATTTAACATTACATTTACACAAAAAATATATTTCAAAAATTATTTTAAGAAAAACAGAAAAGGCAAATGAATATGAAAAAATGGGAGGGCAAACAAAACACATTATTTCAAAGTAGCTGTCAAAAATACCATATTTCTTTACATGTCATGAAGGAGGAAAAGACCTCTGAGATGGCACAGTTATTTCTATGAAGGAAAAGTTTACAATTCCTTGACTCATGGGTGTATTACCAAAACAGCTTCCACTCTCAGTCACAGCTTTGTGTTGTATCAGTCCTGAAATCTGTGCACATAATAAAGCCAAAGAAATTTAATTAGGATTAAACGTAGGATCCAGTTATAAACCTCTTGAACCTTGGCTTAAGTCAGCAAAACACTTAGGAGTTCAACAAAAATGTGCTGATGAATTAGGACCTTCACAAGAATCTATTAGCTGATATGTGTGACTAGATTTTATTTTTTATTTTTAATAAACACTAGGAGACAGTTAAAAGCACACAGAAGGAAGGCATTGTGGTAAAAACATGTCACGTCCTTTGAGCAGAGGATCTCAAATTCACTTATAAATGTTAACAATAAAAGAAAATACTCTATTAATTTTAGACATTGTTCAACTAAAAAACAGATTGCTTAAAAGTAAAAGGTTTAAACCAGGGTATATTAGGCACTCCACTTGGTATCAAAATTGATTTCAGGCAAGAAATTTCTTACTAAACTTAAATACTACCATGTAATCAGTACTGTTCTGCACAGCTGGGGTTACATGGAAATAAAGAGTTCTTTTATAAAATCATGGCCCTATACCCCATATACTCACTTTTTTTTTTTGTTCCAAGTTCACCAGCTTGTGAAAGATATTATACTGGTGGGGGTAAAAATCTGAGTTTCTGCTTCAGGGCTGTAACAATTAGTTCAGAACATTTCTTTTCCTGCTTCATGGCAAGATCCCACCGATAAACTGGTTAGCAGCACCTTGCCTCAGCTAAAAGCAGCTGCAGATTTGGTGCTACAGAATTCCACCTTCTGTCACTCATACTTTGCCTTGATCATAGCCCCAGAAATCCAGCTTGGGGATGTGATGACTCTAAAGCTGTGTTTTCTGACCAGAATCAACAGACTGCAATACTGTTTCTAAAAATGTTCTGATTTTATTGTTGGTCTTAATTGAACTGTTTATTAATGCAAGACTTTGCTGATGTTTTTCAGAGTCCTTTACAAGTAACATGCTGTATGCAGATTTAATCTTGAAATTTTAGGGTATCAACATCCACAGGCAGTCAAATTTGAAACTTGCAATGGTATAATTATTTTGTATTATATAGCTAAGAAGCTGAACACATCCTCTTTGCATCCTCGAATTTTGAAATCAGAGTAGTATACTATGGTTTCAAACCTCCTGCTGAACCTGATTTCAAGCACATCCACGCTGGGACCTTAAATCCTACTCTACCATCTACTGAGAATGAAGATCTGCTCTTTATACATTTGGCTTGGTAAGTAAGGACATAAACCAACCACACACGCTGCCTTTTTGCATTTAAAAGAAACTTTTCCATATCTGTGAACTAAAAGATGCATTTTGCCATATTTCTTGGAAAGTTTGATTAATTTGCATGAATGTTGACTGCAATACTGGTATGTGGCTACTGACATGTAACTTAAGGCATGTTTAGGTATCTCTTATTTGTAGTAACATTTGTTACTGTAGTGTAAATATAGGCATAGGAAACAATGTGTTCTCCTGTGTCTGCAGGCAAAACCCACCAGCATCCCTGCAGAAGCTGGGCTGTTTCAGACAAGTGCATAAGAAGCAAGTAAAGCCCTCCAAAATTATTTACTATTTATTATTTTTGTGAATTGAATATACAGTCTACTGATTTCCTATTCAAAATTCAGCTTTCAAGGAACAGACAAAAATGTGCATTAGTGCTGAACAGAAACTCCACTTTCCCTTTCCTTTAGTAGAGCTACCTGGAGTACACATATTGTCTTATCCTCACTGCTCCCTGTCCCTTTCTCTGTTCTATTGCCATCCTCTCTCCTGTCCCTTCCTCAGTGCCATCGTTGTCCATCAATTTGTGTGTACTCTACCCAATCCTCTGAGATGTCCCCCACCCATCCTCTCTTTCCTAGTTTTCTTTGTGATCACTGGTGTTCATCTCTCTTTGCATCCCTGTTCTCAGGCACCCTTCCAGCTGCCTTCCTTCTTGAATGTCTCTGCACTCTTTTAGCCTCCATCTACTATGAAAGCTCAAACATTGGTCCCTTACTTTCCACAGCCTGACACAAAAAACACCAGTTGTGGATATGATTTACGTCAGGTAGCCATCCTAACATTCTACTGAGCCCAGAAGTCAAGAATTGTAGAACAGGTTTTAGAAAAAGCTGACTTTTTACAATCATGGTCTTATCAAGCCATAGACTTCTTCCTGCTTCTCCCCTTTATTCAGCTTGGCCAGCAGCTCCGGTCCTTTTGGTATTTTGGTATTCTTGTGTCTAGATGCACACACAGAGGTAACTGCCACAATGAATTCCAAACTAAGTGTACTCACAAAAGGTCATGTAATGAACTAACAGTAAATGAGCCTATTTGTGAACCTCGGCATAGCTCTAAAGGCCACACTGAGCTGCTGTTATTACTTTGCTGAGGTTTAAAACAGAAAGGCAGCAATCAAAATTAAAATCATAATAAAATACCTCTCCTATACTCAGGTTTTGATATGATGCACTCAGTTTATACTTTCTACTGACTGTTTATAATTTGTAAGCTGCTTCTCAGATGCCCTTTGATCCATGGAAAAGTACTTGCATGCAGGAAAAAGGATCAGGAAAATGATGGACTTGGCATCTTTAAAAAAAACATGGTCTAATCATAACTCATGTCCTCTGCTCTTTCCCCTTCCACACATATGAGTTCAAACAAGACAAAGCAGATGTGGCTCTATAGGATTTCTGTATGCAAAATGCTCATATAATACTCTGATTATAGATGTTCCTATCCCAAAATGCTTGGATTTAGGAACTGGCCCCTGAAAGAGACTGTTATAAACCTGCTGAAGCCCACAAAGAGATCCCTATCTGAACTGGTGCCTGTGATCTGTTAATCAGAACTAAAAATTAACCTTCAGTGCGTGTCTACAGACATGTCCTGCTTAGAACTGGTGCAGTTGCAATTGCAGTGGCAATTCCCCTCCAAAAATCTGGTCTGACCAGTCCTACTTACTCCCTCTCACATTGCCACCAGGAAGGGAAACCAGTGGTCCTTCTGCTGAGAGTCCAACATCATACACTCTTCCAGGAATACAGGGGAAACTTCTGAGAAAACAAATGTGTACATTATAAAGAAGAGGAACTGTTGCAGATGGTGTAAGGTAGAAATGCTGCTGTTCAGCTCCTGCCTGTACACAAACTGGAAAGGATGATGGAAAGGAACTGAATCATCTACAGCCTTCCTCAGAGATGAGAAGAAGAGCAGTCCTACTTGTGAATTTCAAAACACTATTCAAAAGTAAATTTTGGAGAATGATTGATGTCTTATACCTTGAAAAGACCAAGGGTTTTTCTTTTCCCTGCCAGCAGAATACCAGTATCTCCCAGTGAAGCCCATGGCAATCACCAGTATGCACTGGGGAAGAGGCAAGCATCTATGGGACAAGACAGGACCAGGGCCTCTACAAGGTCAAGCAGCTATTGAGGGTGTTTCCCTCAAGTATCTATTCACAACTATCTGTTTCCCTCAGCATCTATTTACTTTAGCTACAAGGCTGCCTGTAGAATATTTGTGTTGCATGAGATATGTCTCTGAAAATCTCTGAGTTCAGCCTTCCTTAATGAGGCAGCAGAAAGGGGGGAAAAGGGGGCCAAAACCAATTTTTGTGTCACTTTTGTGACCTCTTGAGCTGCAATTGTCCAAGGGCTTGCGTGGTCACTGGGGTTGCCAACTGTTGCCAAGAAGCTGTAAGGGATTGTTCCAGAAGCCAGTGCTACAGGTCTCTCTACACCATTTATATGCACCTCTAATGCAAGGAAATGTCCAGCTCACTGTTAAATCGGCTCACTGGCTGCCTGGGCTCACAGCTAGGTCTGTAAACTAAGTCCTACATACTAAAATGCTCTGCCAATTCAATCTAACCAAACTCTAAACAGTACAATAAACTAATCAAGCTGTGTATTAATGGAGGTTTAAAAGTAAAGGATCAGAATACAACATTTACCTTCAGCAACTCTGTAAATTTAATTTCTTATTAATCACTTTTATATAAAAATGGAATAGTTCTAGCCTTTGTGTTTCAGATATTTTCCACAGCTGTTGAAAGAAAATAAGCTAAGCCAGCAGTCTGGGAACTGCTGGGAACACTGGGAACACTGGCACATGGCACCACTGCTGATAAAAGCTACTTTAGAGTTGGTGAATGCAGCACTGTAGCAGAGTGACATTTACCAGGAAAAACACTGAAAGCAGAGCTTGCAGCTTCACTAGGATTAAATGTCACTAGTCAAAGCAAAAATGAGTACAGCAGTAAACTTGCAGCTTTTCTCATCAGTACGGAAACATGCAATTGCTGTGTATCTTTTAAAGAACAAGCATTTAAGTACTACTTATGTTCCCAAATTACAACAATCAAAAGGAGGACAACGTAAGTCCCCCTTAACTTAGCAGAAAGTGGAAAACTAACTTGTGATTTGCTTTGCATAGGAAACTGGCAACACCTGCTGTTCTCCTTAATGACTTCTGCAGAGATTGGCCTTTTGTCACCTGGTCAAGAGCAGAAAAGCTGCCCAGCTCCCTGGGGCTGGGGAGGGTGGTGGTGTGGGAATGCTGTTGGGAGGGATGTGCATGTGTGAACTGAGCGTTGTGCTGCTTGCCAGGCATGGAGCTGCCTCCTGGAGTACCTTTAGGACACTGCTTGGGCCTCCTTCGTTCTGGCAATGCTCCCTATGCCACAGAGCTGAACAACTGGAGATAAGACTAAGGGGATAGGAGGTGGTGGTGACAAACAACTCCTAAAAGAAGCAAAGGCAAGTGGAGTGACATAAAATGGACCAAAGCTGGCTTAACTGAATGACCTATATCTATGTAAGTCCTACCTTTTAACTGCTATGCAATACCTACTTTTTAACAATACAGGAAAAAGATATTAGGTATTCCTATGTTATAGGAACAATGAATTTTTTTGTTTGTGTGGTTTTTGTTTTGATTGGGGAGGTGGTTGTTTCTGTGGCACAAGAAGAGAGAATCAGCAGTGAATTAATTTGTATTCTGCTATGTAAATTACAGCATCTCATGAGCTTACCAGCACTTGCTTGGTTTTAATACTATATTACTATTTCAAAAACTTCACATTCAAATACTTAAGCATGTTAAGAGAGAGTGTTCTTACGGAAGCTTTTGCTAGTCTTGCTTTCTAGAATGTCTGAAAATTCAAGTTTTAAACCTTGAGAAAAATTAGCTTAGAATTGTTAATACTTTTTATGGTTTAAAAAAAGCAGGAACCTTTTTCAACAATTCCTTATTATTGCTACTGATGGGGAGAAAGAAGAATTTCAGGTTCTGTTTGCACAATAGAAAGGTCATTAAACAACTTACTGGTTTATTCTTTTTGAAGAGTGAAGATCTTATCCAGTTTGCTTTCCTCCACCACCTGCATATAAAACCAGCTAAAACTTCACACCCTATTTGCTGTTTGAACTTACCTGCAGAATGCAAGGCAGGACAAAAAAAAAGCCAAAAAACTAGTTGTGTAGTCTGATGTAAATCAGGCAATTAAGGTAGAACTGAATTATACCTGGGTACACTTTTCTCTTCTGCTGTCTAAATCACTTGAATCATCAGGGGTGCAAGTTGGTAGTTACAGTGTCCTACAGCAACAGCTTGTGTTCGGGCTGGTCAGCAGCTGTAGGCTGTAGCATTGCCATGAAAACCTTTCTTGTTCACCTCTAGATCTCACAGGTACAGTAGCTGTTGTCATCATCATACAATACACCCAGTAAGTGAGGTGCTCTTCAAAACAAGCAGAGACATGTGTGGTCCTACAGGCAGATTACCTAACCAGGGTAAGTAAGATTAGGGAATGCCAGAGTGGGGAAGAGAGAAGTGGAAGAGCAAGGACTTAAATTAGTAGACTACACAGCTGGGGTTCTATTTGCTTCTGAGTATTACTTTCATCATAGAATGAAATAGATTGGGAAGCAGCACCTTTTATGCAGCTCTCACTTTCTAAAGGTTTGGGGGGAGAGAGAGAGAGAAATCCTACCTAGTGGATTTTTCTATGGGAGAAAAGGAGAGCTTCTGCAAAAGCACTAGGAACTAGATGTAAGGATTTAATTGTAACAGCTTTAGGCATTGCCACTTCCGCCTTCTAGGCCTGACCCAGAGTTACCAACCCATTGTCCTCAGGGGCAAGAGACAAGGGAAGAGGCCCAGCTGATGTGATTTGCATCAGCATCCAAAGTAGTGAGGGAAGCTCCTAGCTCCTGGATTTCAGCAGAGCACAGGAGCTTAGCTACGCATGTGGCTATTTGACACTGTAAAGACTTAAAACAGCTCAGGTCTGCTTGTGGGTATGCCCAAGGGCTTTACTGATGAAAAGAAAAGATATGACTGGGGTCATTAAGAGTGTCAGAAGTTAGGCAACAGCTTAGTGAGGAAGGTTTGAGAATCTTCATTTGGATGCCTAAAGAAACATGCAGGCTTTAATTTCTTCTAAGGAGTCTAACCTTAGGCACATTACCTAACTGCCCCTGAATGCCAGGTGACAGGTCTGTCATTGGGATTAAAAGGTCTTTGGAGTGGTAGTTTCCATCAGCATACTTCCCAGCCTAGTTGCCAAATGTAAAATGAGAAACCTGGAATGATCAATTAAAAATAATAATAAATGACAGCTGTGAGACTGGTACTAAGGCTCAAGCGTGTGAAAATGTTAGTGTTGGTTATTAGAACATTACATGAACACCAGGCTGTCAGTGGGACCAACAAAACAACCACTGAGTCTTTTGAGAAACTGAGAGATGGATAGGTTGGTTAAAAAAGAATGAGATTACCAAAGCAGATACAGGGTGGAGAATAAACTAACTCCCTACCTACATTACTATGGAGTGCGTATGTGGTTTATTGCTGCTGACAAATTAGTAGGAAGTAGAGGAAATTTGACTTAGTGTAGATGGAAAAAGTTGGTCATAAAAAAATTCAGTAAAAGGCCTTTGCCAAGTAAATGAAATGGTAGTTACTGAACTACATCTCTAGCTGCAACACTAGGTACTACCTGGATTTCAGCAACGTCACCTTGGCTGAATCTGAGCCTGACCACAGTCTCTTGGTCACCGTGAGAAGTACCATCCAACCTTTCAGAGCCTCGTTACAAAAAATTTTTTATATCTCATGATATAAAAAGTACTGCTTATTCTAGTAGCCTGCTTCTACTCGAAAGGAGAAATTAAATCCAAGGACTTTAAAATATATTCATGTATGTTACTAACAGTGGCCTAAAATGAGCCTTTAATTGCAAATCTCAGTGTGTCTTTCATTAATCAGGCATTTGTTTAACTTCAACTTGAAAGAAGTATTTTAGGTTAACTAAACATATTTAAATGTTCATAAAACATCTCTTGGGCTACTGCCTAATCACTGAAGTTGGTATAGCAAGAATGTGCATCAAATACCTGCCTGAAATATCTTCACAGTGTAAAACCTAGAGGTGTTGGCAGTCTGTATCTGCATACCAGTGGTTAGATTTAGCAAGACTGTCATGCTTTGTAACATACATGGAAGTGTGACCGGGGTGTTCATTAGGTTCATAATGAACCTGATAGATGATGAGTTAAGACTCTTTTACGGCTAAAAATGCGTCTTTAAATCTAAGCTAAGATCTCAGTTCATCTTTACTGCTACTTCTGTCCTCCCTCTGAAAAGGAGTGTCTATAGGCACATCTAATTAGCAGTCACAGAAAAGGCAGAGCTACAAGGCAGCTTTGAACCAGCTGATGGAATAGCTTTAGCTGTTTATCTGTGCTCAGCATAGGGTCATTCTGCATTGTGGCTGCAGGGTAGCTGTACACTGTACACAAGGTAGGAGGGGTGAATAAGACTCATTTTCATCAACACTGAGAAGTTAAACACAAATTTCAATGCCTTCATTTTGTTTTCTTTTTAGATGAAACAACTTTTATCACTGAAGGTCTTAATCCAGTGTTCTTATTCTTGCTTATTTTGACTGTTTTGATCCTAGAGGAACAATAGTAGATCAGACATAGAGTCAATCTGGTCCAGAAGAATTATAAACACTGGGGAAAGATTTGGTGTACAAAAGAATGCGGCAGATAGTCCTACTATTGCATTATACAAAGTTCACTTGTTGAAAAATGAATAAAGAAAAAAATGCCACCACTCAGATTTTGTAGCTTTCCACAAAGTTCCAATTAGAACCGTGATAAAAAGGGACAATAACTTACTATTTGTCACAGTAATTTGTGAGAGTATTATGGACTTAAGACATTTTGGGCAGGGCACAAAGAATGGAAAATCTTAGCTAAATGAAATAATGATCTCCTTTCATTCAGCTTACTGTGCAAACACTTCTGTAACCAGAAGCTGCCTTAGTCAGTTTAACCAGTCAGGGGACCAGGCATGTGTGATGGGATGTGTAGTCATAAATGAAGAGGTAAATTGCTATAAGCATGATGAGCTGTGCAGGTTTCAGGCTTCTAGAAAGAAGTTTAGAAAGGAGAGACTCATTCAGCTGACAGCTGGTGGGGAGGGAGAGACAGTGGAGCACGTACTTGGTGTGCAAATGTAAACTTACTACAGACTTCCCACAGGAAGGAGGCCCTGACGTGGGAGGACCGCCTTCTTAGCCTGATTTAACCCAGGTTTTCCAAATAGCAGTCATCTGAAAATATCTACTTATTTCAGGCTCTGTAGAGCCCTGAGGCAGTAGGAACTGTTGAGAAGTGTCCCCAGAAAAGGAAAAAAATGTCTGGTCCTAAGGGTCCAGGATGTATAATCTACTAGTGAATGGAGCTTTATGCAGCATTTCTGCACAACTGTAGGTGAAATTTAATTATACTAAAGGATAGCAAATCACTGACCAAATTATATAACTCATCTATGGCTGAAAACAAGGACTGGATACAATATTTTGCAGCTTCTGCTGTGTGGTAGGTGCATATCCTTTGTTTCCAGTTTGGATTTCAGGTAGGCCAGAATGACCAGGGTAATCATGATCCAGACAGCAGGCTAGATCACCTGAAAACCTACTGCAGGGTTGGCAAACTGGCCCAAGGACAATGGTTCTGTAAGCAGCAAGAGAACTGAAGACCACATTCCTTTGAACTTGTATCTACTGACTGACTTCAAGTATATTAAAGGAAAGATCAAACTTTAGTTTAGTCCTTCTTGTATATCAAATAATCTATGTAAGATGCAGTAATTTTCTTTATCTTTGGAAAAAATCTCTGTGCAGCTTGTCTAATTTTCTGCAAATAAGAAGGATTTGCATCCTTTCCTAGATAATAGATCTTATAACATCTTTTTCTGGTTTTATGTTTCTTCTTAGCCTTTCTCTCAATGAAGACAACAAAAATCTCTCCTCTCTGACCAGCTGCCTGTTTTCATGGTAGGAATTTGCAGTCTTTGAGACTGCATGCTAAATCTGGCTGCAGCTGATGAATGGTTTTAAGCTTTTCTGGGGGGAGGTAGGTGCAGGCAGTGTGTGCTGGCACAAGCCTTTCCTTCCCTGGAGTTTTAGGCCTCTGTATAGGAAGCCTAGCTAAGGCAGATAGATGTTTTAAAAACTGCCCACCATACATTCACCTGAAAAACACTCTGACACTTACATGTGTATAATTCTTGGCTATAGAAACACAAGCCAATCATCACTTCTGACATCTCGTTACTTGGCTTAATATCTCTAAAGGGACTTAACTTTGCAGAGTGCAGATGTTCATAACTCAGAAATGGGCCTCCTGAAGATGATCTCAAGCTGAACAACTAAGCTAACTTTTACATTTCTCAAATTCTCTGGAGGCCCACTTCAAGCGTCGGTCAAGTTCTGGAAGACAGCAAAGATCTCCTGGAAGTTGCTCAGTTCTTTCTGAACTTACTCTCTTGAAGAAGGGTTAGACGGAACTGATTTCTCAGGCAAAGTAAACCAAGAAGCTTTGCCAGATCAGTGTGAGACACAAAAAGGACACGGTGCTCATCAAGTAAAGCACATATCAAGGGCTCATCAAATAACTCCTGTGCAGCTGGGTTTGCTGTTTCCCCTTTGCAGCTGTTTGTGCTCCACAGGCACACTTAGGTTGCCATAACTAGCATATCTGTTCCAAATCTTGCCCTTGTGCACCTAATGGTTTTGGGCTCCCTTTGTAGTACTTCTCTCATCCTGCATTTCTTGACAACTGTAACACTTCTGTGTTTCTCCAGCTTTTGGGTGCCTAGAGAAGACTTCGGTCATTCCTTCATACATTCACATATTTCTGACAAGCCTGAAGGCAAGCGTAAGGATTTGGGGATCACTCATACATACAAATGACTTAGAAACAGCTCAGAGTTGTCCTTCCCTCCTTCAGTTAAACAAAACCAGTGTCTAGACTGAAAATGTACAGCACCCATAAGCGCTCCTGTTTAAAAATATGAAGCTCTCAGCATGATGTAATACTGTGCTTGTTTCTAAACTTGGTTGTTGATTTCCATGCCAAAAGTTATAGATGAGTCCTGTGAATGCCAGCATTTGTCTTGGCCTTTCTAATTCTTTACATTACTAAGCATTACATTTTGCCAAGAGGAGTGAGTTTCAATTCACTGCAAACATTTTTGTCGAAAGGCAATTAAATACTACGAGTTGCTTCACATACCATACAGTCTTTTCACTGGCAATGTGAAGCATTTTAATCCCTGAATCAGTCTCCTTGGATAAGTGTTTTAAAATCTTTGCAGCTCCCTGAGTTATTATATTTTACAGAATTCTTAAACTAAGATATGCATACAAGTAGTAGTATGCAAGCAGCTTTCAAGTGGTGCATGATTTGCCATAATGCCAGGGATGCTTCTGCCAGCTGCTATTGTGGTTGATAGTAGCACCTGACGAAAAGTAATTGGGGTTGCCTTCCCCTCCAGCTCTTTAACCATAGATAAAGACACTTTGGACCTCATTTTGAGAGAGGTAACTCAGATAACTCAGATAACTGCAAAGAGCTTAAAGGCCTTGCTAAAATGTGTCCTTAATTTTACAAGAGCAAATGTTTTTCAAAAATGTTAATCTTCTGATATCTTATCACAGTTTATCCACTCCAACACCATTTCTAATAATTCTATGTGTAAATCTCCCTGTCACTTTAAATTCCTTTGGTAAACAGAAAACATGGAATTAGATTAGTAACTTCCTGCTTTCTATATTAAGCTACGCAGTGAGATTTTTCCAGTCAATTTCTTTTGCAGTAAATAAAAAAATAAATATACATTAACCTAACACAGTGGTGTAGCAAAGTGATTACTAAATACATTACTCACATTTTTCTCTGCCTGCTCATATAAACAAACTTGATTATTACCCCTGCCCCAATCAAAACCACTGTAGAAAGAACAGCATGCCACCTTCTCCCCTCTTCCAGTTTTATCTCCAGTTTTCAGAATAGGCTTGAAAAACTGTAACTGCAAAAAAAGCTACTTCTGTTGTTCTGCACACTAAACTGCTTTGAAAAGTCCAGCAAGCAAGTAGCTTTTGATCTGACAGGAACTGACCAGTACTATTGAAGCAAATGAGATCAATTACTCACAGCAACCTCTCTAAACATTCAAAATATCACAAAGATAAAAAAGCCTCTTTAGAATTAGCCATACAGTACACAGAGGGATTTAAAAGAAGTCTCCTTACAAATATCCTCTGTGCATGTATAGCTACTACTAAATTATGAAAAATACCTTGTAACTGCACTTGTTTTTACATGTTTCATTAAGGTATTTTATACCTCAGAAAGTATTAATTTGAAGTTCTGCCAAAATAAGACTTTCTTAAAAACCCTCAAGTTTAGATTAGTGACTCCTTAAGATGCCAACAACTCTAGCAAGAAGCCAGCTGTAACCAAATTTTTTCTTAGAAAATTGTAGCACTTAAAATTAGGAGACCAGTGCACTATCTTTTGTGTTAACACAGAACTTTATTGATTGAATATCTCCATTGTAGTTCTACCATCTGACAACCCTGAATGCTTTCAACTTGTTTAAGTGTGTGGGATATTTTTAAAAAAATGCAATTAGCATGAGAGTGCAGTTTTCTGAAGAGCTTCAAAAAGCTACTAAAGTCCTGAGGAGTTGCTACTTCAGCAGTGATACTTTTTGTCATTAGATGAGATAATTAATGTCAGTCAGCCAGCCAAAGACTAAATAAATATGCATTGTAGCTCAAAAGTCCATGTAAGCACAAGAACTGAATCTGTATATACTTGTGCTGGTCTGAACCTGTCTGTGCCAGACTGGTCATACCATTTTGGAAGCCAGTCCAGCCAACAGGATCACCAGGCTTTCAGGGATAGTTTGTGCTGCTGCAATCCTGAAGAGATATTATCAGGAAGCAGCAATCTTGTTTTTGCTAGCTCTACCAGCATAACAAGGGAGTGACTCTCTGAAGTTCCTTGCAAACTTTGAGAGGGAAAACTGGTATTTGCTATTCTAATTCACCAGCAGTGCAACCTGTTCTCTGTCTCTTGATGTATTGCTGCTACATTAATTTAACATTAAAAATAGTTTTCCCGTGAATTGTAAATCTAACCATACATATGAGATGCAGTCTGCAATGTGTTGATATTCCAAGTGCTTTTAGGATGCGAATTAGCAAGTTCTCAATAAATTAAAATTTTCTT
Source organism: Callaeas wilsoni (assembly GCA_013398955.1). Taxonomy (NCBI): domain Eukaryota; kingdom Metazoa; phylum Chordata; class Aves; order Passeriformes; family Callaeidae; genus Callaeas; species Callaeas wilsoni. Next base: position 29,416 of record VWPU01020162.1, read on the forward strand.
TACCTACCAAATCTGGTTTCCGTTTGTAGGTCAGAGGCAGAGAGTAAAGTATGGAGTAGAGTGTTGTTACCGCCGAGGAGATCCAAGACTGTCTAACCTCCCGGCTTCTGGGAATGCGATCAAGGCTGAACTGGAAAAGAGCACGAGGAGCGCAGCTGTTACTTTTCTGCGAATGTTGTGGCTCCTTCTTATTAAATCTGTCTGTGCCAACCTTTTCGCAATTTGTTTTAGTCTAGTTTGGAAACGCTGGTGCATAAAAAGCATACAGTGAAGTGTGAAGTACAGAGGAGCACTAGAACTGTGCTGTTTGGTCTGTCTCGGGTCACGCCAAAGCGCTGGCGAGCCGCAGCAGCGGTGCCGGCAGCGTTGGGCGAGTGCGGCACCTCGTGGGCACCGGCGGCGCTCGGCCCGCGCCCTCCGGAGCCTGCCCGGGATTCACTGCGGGAAACGCAGCCGCTCTTCTCACCTGATGTCCGCGGAGTGCCACTAAAAAGGTAAAAGCAAAAATCTCTTTCTTTTTTTTTTTTTTTTTTTTTAAAGTTGGAAGAGACCTTCAAGATCATCGAGTCCAACCTCTGTCCCAACACCTCAACTAAACTAACCCGTGGCCCTGAGTGCCACATCCAATCTCTTTTTAAATACGTCCAGGGATGGTGATTCCACCACTTCCCTGGGTAGACCATTCCAATATTTTATCACTCTTTCTGTAAAAAATTTTCTCCTAATATCCAACCTATATTTCCCTTGGCACAATTTAAACACTGTGTCCTCTTGTTCCATCAGTTGTTGCCCGGCGAAAGAGACAAACCCCCACCTCACTACAACCACCTTTCAAGAAGTTGTAGAGAGTGATAAGGTCACCTCTGAGTCTCCTCTTCTCCAGGCTAAACAACCCCATCCTTTAAATCAGTACTCTGTGAGTATTCAAAAGATACGCATGATGCATATTCAAAATGCAAAATATTTGCATAAAGAAACAGGAAAGAACATTTTATCATTAAATAAAAAATAGGTAAAGAAGTAACTTTCTTTGTTCTTTCCATAAACGAAGATTACTCACTGTGTGTAAAAGGTACCAAGTTAATAAAGCAAGGATGTTTTCCTTTTGCCTTGAAACCCTGGGAGCAGGGTTGGGCTGCCTGCCCTCTGTGCAGGTGCAGGTGCACCTGAGAATTATTGCCATGTCCGAAGGCACTCCTGCTGCCAGTGAGCCCTCTGGCTGTTTAAAGGAAAGGCAAATGGAGTGGCTGCAGTGCAGCGCTCGGTGATGCTAACATGCAGACAGTGGTTGTTATCTCACCTCACATGGGACACCAGATAACCACCACTCTGGAAGAACTCTATGGGGTGTGAGAAGCTCTAAAACCTGAAAATTGCCCAGTTACTTCAAATGCACCTTGCTCACTGTCACAGCTTAGTCCTGGTGATTTGTGCCCCTGAAAGATGACGTTAACAAAAGCTGTACGGTAAATACCAACTACAAATCTGTCTTGAATAGCAGTAACTGGGACTTTTTTAAATATATAAGGTGGAAAGAATAAAAAAACCCCAACACTTGTAAATGCAGAATGTTAATTTTCTTGACTGAGATTATCTTGTTTCATTGTGATGTTTCTTTAATAGCTGTGATAGTGGAAGGCATTAACAGATGGTACAAACTGATTTTTTTAATGCTTTATTTGCAGGTGTTGAAACTCTGATTGCATTACTCTGCCAACAGAATATGGAAAAATAAACATGCCCCGTGCTCCCTATTCAATAGGGTTTCTGGTTATCACCGCCTCTGTTTCTTAAAGCTTTGGAAGAGTTCAGGTGATAAAAAGAAATGCTGTAAGTAAAGTTTAGACTCTTGCATAGCACTCAGCCCTGCAAGAAATATGAGTATGATAAGGTGGTTTGAGGCAGATCAGGGTTCAGTGGAACTATTCAGATGAACCTTCACTGTAAGAATGGTGTTAAAGATTATTTGATAAAAAAATTTCGTCATCATTAAAAAACCCAAATAATTTCTGCGAAACTTGGCAGGAACTCCAAACAGTATCAAAGCAGAAATTTACTTGGAGAATTCAGGTAAAGATCAAGCTGATTTTATCTACACTTTTCAAAAAACATGCTGGAAACTTTGCACATAGTCTCTATGTCATGTTAGGACTTCAGCCCACACATCAAACAACTCCTAAGTATTAAGATGAAAAAACAAAACTGGAGGGTTTTGTTGTTGTTTGTTTGTTTGTTTAAAAGCCACTGCCAGACACTTCTGTAATCCCAGCCTCTCACCTCATGAAGTACTGTCAGTGTTCCAGAAAAAGGTACATCCTGTATATTTTGCTGTATTACTGCATAGTAAGTCTGACACTAGAAAAAGATTTCTCCCTACCTACTAAGGTGCTATATTGTTGCATCTTTTTTCTTTACATCTTTAATGCAGTCAGAATTTTTTCTCTAATTTGAAAACAAATGTTCCAAACTGGCAAGTCTGTAATGTAATTTCAAAACCAGTGATGTACTCCTTTACTTAGTTAATATTGGGGTTTTGCAAGGATGCAAGGAAAAGGTGGTGGAAAACTGCAACTGCTGTGAATTATTATAATATGCTCAGCTGAACATACTGCAATGCTTGCAAAGAAACTGAGTTTACATAATTCTTTTTCATGATGAGAAACAAGATTTCCTAGCATATCACCTCTCATCAACCATAAAATGGAAAAGAACATATGGTCAGAAGAGGTCTATGTAAAGGTTAGTTAATCTGGTTGCTCATCTCAGACATGACCAATGGGGGTGTAAGAATTCGTGTTCTTCAGTCAACAAATCTAAGCTGTCTCTCTGCTGCTAGAGTGTGTTGACAGCAGGTGAAACAGGTTCTCTATGAGCATAGAAGGTTCCCTGAGTAACAGCTCTGGGGGCATCCATGTGGAATAGTTGTGATTACAGGTGGGGGGCAACAGACAACAAAGAGGTCAGTGATAGCAGGACCAGAGACTTTTCATAGGAGGCATTTTTTATTTCTTTTGCAAGAGACTTAGTGGGTGGAGGTGCAGCACTTTTCTTCTTGTAAGCAAGATGCTCATTCTGGCTTTCTTTCCTTCTCCCTGAATAGTTGTTAGAACGGAGCTAGACCACAGATCAAAAAGAAAAATATTTGGGGAGGGCGTGTGTGTTTAATTTTCTCTTACATCACTGGTTTTCTGTTACATCATTATTGTAATTTCTGTTCCATCTGGTCCTTAGTTCTGGAAAAATCTACTTCCATTAAACAGGATGAGGAAGGGAATGACCAAGTGTTGAAGCATTCAGACTTTCATTTATGCAAAGCTGCAAGAACCTACTAAGACATAATTTTAAAATGTTTGATGATCTCCAGTGTCCCCAATAACAAAACACACACTGTGCGTGAGTGTGTGAAAGCACACTCTGAAAGTTAGCAAATATATGTTACAGGCATGTGATATTTACTTTCCAAAATTTATCTTTCATTTTCACTCTAAATACTTTTGCTCAGTAGAAAGAGAATGGTCAAAGGAAAATGAGCATCTGTTATCCAGACATCTCATATGCAGCCAAAAATGTTCCTCTGGCTTTCGCTGTTGAGGGAAAATATAACTACAGGATCTGTTAGTTGGAGGGGTTATAAAAGAGAAGCTGCTTAGGAAAAATAAGTGAACTATGAAAACCACATAATCTTTTAATACTGAAAATATATATCTTTAAGAAATCTAACAATTTAGGGTTGGACATTCTTCAGATAAGTGCATATGACTGTGCAAATGGCTATTTACCCAACAAGATGTCTCTGAACAGGACATACCCCTGGTCACTTTAATAAACATTCATCCTTGGTGCTTGATGAGACGTGAAAGTTGGGGTAAACAAAATTAAAAATGTCATTCTTCAGTGAGCCCTCAGTTACACCTCACGCAGCAATTGCCTTACATTAAAAGGATTTATTCTTAAAATCATTGGTACTGAGTCCTACAGTCTTTGGTCCCAATAGAGCTGCTGAGAACAATGGAAGTGCACCATAGGAAATCAACACCATGCAAATAATTAATTTACTGTGTGTTGTAATATTTGCTCAAAAGGACTCAAAATTTTTGTAGTCAGAACATTCATTTCCATTTTACTTACTCCAGTAATACTTTCTACTAATTTCCCTGGATGTCAGATCACCCTTTAGGTCAGCAGTTATGCTGGTGTCTGTTAATCATAGAGCAAACTAGCTGAAAGCAAGCAAACATCTGAGAAAAAGATAAAGATATTTTAATTATTTTTTCATGATTTTTAGGAGTTCAGCACTTGCTCAGGTCATCAGCCAGAAAACTGACATTCAGAGGCTTTGCATCCCTTTTAAACACATGTTTAATACTTTATTTTAAAAATACAACCAAGACACAGTCTAGAAACACACAAAGCCAATATAATTTAAATTAAGGTTTTCTTAGATAAAATATTTTTATATATAATTTCTTTCAAAAAACTACTATGTGTCACTGAGGGAGATGCCAAACTAAAAAAAAAAAAAATCTCCTCCACAATATTTTTGCCCCAGTATTCTTACTGCTACAAGTAACACTTCAATAGCTAGCTGGTTCACAAAATTAACAGAGATTTATTTTCAGCATGTTTTTCTTGAGCAAGGGGGAGCATTCTTTGTACAGTCACTTAAACTACAGTTACATTCTCTCATTGCTTTAAGTGGATTAACATGTTAAACAGGAGGTAAAGACTGTTTAAGAGAAAGTAAGGAAGGTGGTAATGAGAACTGGGAGCAAGAATGGCCTTTTCTATTTTTAGGTATATTTACTTTGCATTTTCAGTGTCTCTCTAGTACACCATTAATCAGTAGTGTTTACTTAGCTTACTTTTAGAGCCAGTACACATAGAATGGCACCCTTAGCTGAACTTTAGTGCAAGTGATCATCAATACCTAGAAAATCAAACTCACTTGTTGATCATATAAGTCCCTGCATAGAATCACTTCCAAATTCCCCTGAATTAGAACGTCAAGATCATTTTTCTTACACGAGTATTTAACAAGTTACCTGGGACTTGGAGAACGTTTCAGCCCTTTTTTGTTCAAAAGAACGTATTTTAGCTTCACTCATCTTATCTGAGTCTGCCAAAACATAATGTCTAGGAGAGTATGACTCTGACAAACAGCTAAGTAACCTCAGGATTTCTGTTGTGTGCCCACCTGTAAAACAAAACAAACTGCAATTAGTATGTGAAAAATGTAATAATTTTCCGTCTCTTCAGCTGAATCAGTCACTTTTCATTTTAAAGCATATTATTACTACTACTACTACTACCAGTGAGAAAGTATCTTCTGAGAGTAAAGGATTCAATTAGAGGATGGCTGAGACTGTTTAAATACTGTGGAGAGAATTCAGCTCCCATGGAAGCAGTATGGATGGACTTTTTCCAGTGAAATGGGAACAAACCAGAGTCACACAGGAGTCTGACGTTCGTGTTTAATGTCCTGTCCACGGTGCAGAACAACCGGGCAAAGAGTGACACTGTCGTCTGCACTCAAAGGCCACCCCATAAAGCTGGACAGGATCTGCCTCAGAGCTGCACCTTGGAAGCAGAACTGCCACTGACCCTGCCCTGTGCCCAGCGCTGTGACCTGCCAGAGCAGGTCCAGCTCATCACACCGAAACCAGCCAGGCAGCAGTGTCACCCTGCACCCACAGCGAGGTCACCCTGCAGCCACTGCGGAGTCACCCTGGAGCCAGAGCGACGGCACCCTGCAGCCACAGCGGGGTCCCCCTGGCGCCGGAGTGGGGTCACCCTGCAGCCACAGCGGTGTCACGCTGGAGCCACAGAGAGTCACCCTACAGCCAGAGCAGTGTCACCCTGGAGCCACAGCGGGGTCACCCTGCAGCCACTGCGGAGTCACCCTGCAGCCACTGCGGAGTCACCCTGGAGCCACAGTAGGGTCACCCTGGAGCCACAGTGGGGTCATCTTGCAGCCACAACAGGGTCACCCTGCAGCCACTGCAGTGTCACTCTGGAGCCAGAGCGAGGTCACCCTGCAGCCACAGCGGGGTCACCCTGCAGGCACAGCCGTGCAGCCGCTGGGTGCTGACAGAACAAACAGTCCTGCTGCAGGTGCTGCTCTGACCACTGCCCTTGAACGGGCCTTCACAACCTTCTAACTGCAGGGTCGCTCTGTCCCGGAGCTGAACTGGCACTAAACCGGAGAGAAGGGGAGGGTGTACGCACTGTGCTTTTTGGGAGCTGGGTTAATGTTTTTTCTTTTTGGTCATTTCAGTTTCCTGAAGAGCAGTTAGAGGGATATTTAAGAGTGGAAGGGGAGAGAAGGAAGATTGTGTGTGTAGGTAAAGTGGAGCAGTCTCACCTTTTATCTGTTGGACTGGATCAAACCAACATGACACCACACCCATAAATACGTAATGTAAGTGTTTACTGGATGTGTTACTTTTCACTCTGCTGGAAATTGCAGGCCAAAACAGTAAACTAAATGTATTCCTACCACCTCCTGCTGCTGAGTGTCACTAGGCTCCCAAGAGACCTTCGCTATACAGGTTAAACACTCATAGCTGGTGAACAACTGACAGCAAGCAGAACTATGTTGCAGCACTGCACTAGACTTTGCCACCCTTCCATACAATTTCGTGATGTATTTTTCAGATCTGTTTGGAGATATTTGCTCCTGAGTGGTGTTTGTTAAATGTTTCACAAATTTTAATGCAATCATCTGAGCACTCACAGAAGAGCAGGAGATTTCTACTTAAAAGTCTCAAAGAATAGGCTTGAACATTACATGGATCTTAACTGATATGTATTATTTCACCTGGTAAGCTTATGTATAGTGGAAGTATTCTTTTAATAAGGACAAACAAGATTCCAAAGGACTGAAGGAAAATTCACACATTTCCAGCCCTAGTGGAAGTAAAGATGACCTGAAGAATTATAAAACTGCCAAACTCACACTGCAGAAAGATCTTGGATTATTACTCAATTAGTTGGTGTGCAAAAACCAATGGGATACTGAGGTGCTAAAATCACAGCTGACCTGTATTTGTCAACTGCAAATTTTCAAGTAAATTTTTCAGAGGTAAATGAATTGCCCTTCAGCTCTGGTAACAAGGTAACAAGGAGTAGCAGATGTGTACACCCCCTTTAGCGTGGGGTGACATTCTTGTCTCTGACGGATCCACGTGCGACTCTTGTAAGTAAATCACAGCAACGTGCTTTGGGTAGACTGCAAAATGCCACTATGTAAGGGGCGTGCCAGTCTTTGGAAAGCCGTGCCCTGCATCGCCATCAGCAATTTTCAGCCAGAAGACCGAGCAGCTGCATGGGTCAGTCCTGCACAAGTTCATCGATGCCTTCCTGCATGACTTTGGTGAAATGCGTAACAATGACTCAACTCGAGAACCAAAACACCCAAAAGCAGGCAGCGGCCCCGAGGACACCCAGCCCGGCCCGGGGGGACCGCAGGAGCTGCCGTGGTGGGGCACCGGCTCCTGGCACACGCCACCAGGACTACAACTCCCGGCATGCACCAGGGCATGCGGCGGTGCCGGGACTCGTAGTTCCAGGAACACGGACTGGTAGCTCTGCTGCGCCACCCGCTCCCGCCGGCGGCAACCCCCACTCACCAGAGCCGGCCACCACCAGGAGACTGAGCGGAGGCGTCCGCCGGCCGCGGCGCCTCCTATCCAGGAGCACCAGCGGGACAAGCAGTAAGGAGAGGAGGAGGAGCAGGAGGACGACGACCGGCAGCTCCTCCATGAGCGGCGGCGGCCACCGCTCGCGGAAGCGGCAGTGGCACCTCCCCCGTACGGCGGCCGGCGCGGTTCAAACTTCCGCGCGCTCTGAGCGCGGTGGTGGCTCCGGGACTGGCAGGGACCGCGGGCGGGGCGCGGCGATGCGGCGTGAGGGGCTCCGCATGTGCCCGCCCTGTGCTCCCCGCGCCTCCGAGCAGCGCCGGCACCCGCTGCCCCCCAGCCGGCGTCCCGGAGCTGCGAAATCCCCCCCAAGCCCGGGGTGCGTGGGAGGCGGCGCTCGCAGGGCCCGCGGGCGAGGCGGCCCGCTGTGCCCGGGCGGCGGGAGCGGCGCGG
>VWPU01020164.1:0-15144 GCA_013398955.1 Callaeas wilsoni
ACTGAGAGAGGATCTCATCAATATATAGAAATATATCCAAAGTGGGTGTCGAGAGGATGGTACCACACTCATTTCAGTGGTGCTCAGCAACTGGTTGAGGTGCAATGGCCATAAACTAAAGCACGAAATGATCCAGATCAACATGAGGAAGAATTTCTTCACAGTGAGGGTGGTAGAGCACTGTAACAGCTGCCTGGGGAGGCTGTGCAGTCTCCCTCTCTGGAGATACTCAAAATCCACCTGGATGCATTCTTGTGTCATCTGCTCTAGGTGACCCTGCTTTGGCAGGGGGTTTGGACTGGATGATCTCCAGAAGTCCCTTTCAACCCTAATGATTCTGTGATTCTCTGACTAAGAATCTGCTATCTGAAGTTTTGCATAAAATCGGAATGAGCAAAAGAATATAATTTTATTCATAAACAAGACATTTTAAGATAAGTCTATATAGATTTCTCTTTTAGTCAAAAAAATCTTATCTGCACCTTCCTTGGATTATATTACAAATATTTTGTTGGTAGTGTTGAATTTTTCAGTGAATAACCTCTCTCTCTCAAATTATTCACAACAATCTAGGAAGATGTATCTTCCTGAGGACTGAACTGTGTCTTTGTCCAGACTCCTTTTTCCCCATTCCACAGGTTTTCCCAGTGTCTTTCTCCCTGTCCTGTGCCTTAGCAATCTGCAGCAATCAATCACATACTCAAGAGAACTCCTCAGACTGGGTCTGGAATTGGGTACACTGTCAATTAGGCAGTACATATGTGCCAGTACCATTCAGGCGATGCTTTAGGAGGAGGATACCTGTACAAAACCTAGCAGTCTGAATTATAAGAGAGAGAATCACCCATTGCGTCCTGTGTGTGTACCTACAGTCAGGAGAACATGGGCCAATACATGTGAAAGGATGCTCATTCTAGCCCCATTGAAGACATAAAAAAACATTTTAAAGTGTGAGCATCTTCACTTTGGCTGAGGTATGAAACTTAATGCTGTTCTTAGTTCGGTTGCTAGAACACAGAAAAGAAACAGAGAAATGTGAACAGGAAAATATAAATGAGTGTAGAAAGAAACAGTGCAACAGAGGACTTGAAACAGATGGGAGCTCATGATGTAGAGTATCTAAGGTTGGAGGTACAAAACTAAACAAACCTATTGTCTGTTCTTTCATCTCATACCTTGTTAAGAGACTCTTGGTTTCATAATTAAAAATTTCCCATGAGGCCTGTGTGTGATCTGTTTCCCCAAAACTCAGTAAAACAAAGAACACAGATGGCCTTTTTTGATAATTATTGGAGAATAAACTGCATAGTGATAATTCATTAGTTCTGAGGTCTTCATATGGGATCTGTGAAAGATATCTGGATACAAGTTTGTCTACATAGGATGTGTTTTGAAAATTATAAGATAGTGAATTGGACTGTATATATAAAATCCATTTTAATGATTTTATCATCAATCATGGTATGATGAGACTATTTAGCTCAACAGAAGGCAAGTAACTCAAGCACTGCCCAAGAATTATTTTTAGGCATCAACTGGCAGAGTAGATAATGTCCATTAATGACTGAGTAAACTCCAGCTTTGAAACGAATGAATAATACCACTTTGCATTTGCATAGCATTTGTCATCTATAGACCTGACAGTTTTAAAAGGATGGGCAAACATTCACAGTGACTATTTCTAGTGAAAACAGAATGTCCAGAATAAATTGCTACTATAAGGGCAAATCAAAGCCTGCTTGAAAGACACTGCTGCATATAGCCACAAGATTTAACAACCAGAATAGAGTGAAAACATGTTATGCTTATATGAAAGGGCAATCAGGCAGGAAAACAAGTTTTTAGAAAAGAAATAGCATTGTTTTTTTGTAGAAAGCTGAGATTAAGTCTCTTTGGAACATAATGATTATGTGCCCAGTCCAATCCCTGTAGTAAATTATTAGTCTATGCAGTTGATGTCACCACAAAGAGACTTGCAAATGCTTGCTATTTTTAACTTCAGAATGACTATCTGAGCTTGCTACCTGAGCTGGGATGCCTTCCTGTAATGCAGTCAGGTTCTTGCCTGAACTGAGAGGCTGAGGAGAGACCTGCTACCTCTGCACAGTCATACAGGCAGCTGACTTCAAAACAGATTAAGGCAGTATTTAAGTATTGAACAAACCATGCCCAGATCTACCACGTCCTATATCTTACCAACTTTGCCTCTTGGAAAGCAGCCACAGCAAACTATTGTAGGCATGAAGGAACCGTCACACTTGTTTGGCAGAACCAGAGCTGGCATGCTGCTTTTGGGTGTCATCAGAACCCAGGTAAAACCATCCAAAAATACCCAGGAAGTAGAACTGGCTTAACCTAGAAGTGAAGAGAGCTCTTTTATCAGCCTTTGGGTTGTGGAGCAGCTTGCAGAGTGACTTGCTGACACTGCTTTGCTTCAGTCTTCTTCCTTACCCTTCTGTAAATAATAATTTGTGCATTTACATCTGAAGATCTCAAAGGCCTTTCTTCTTGCTATATGTTACATGACAGAATGGTATATACCAGGAGTGGATTCTGATCTTGAACAGGTTTTTTTTCATTGCCATTGCACTGCAGTGTAACATTAGCAGCAAAACATCTATGCATATATGTCAATAGTAAAATTTTTATACATTCCTTGTTAAGATTTACACTGGAGTAATAACGCAGGCCACTTTAGTTTAGATAGTCCAGGAAGCTAAATCATTCCAGTTCTACAATTTACTTAATTTTTATCTATGCATTATCAGAGATACCCTTAGATGACCTGCAGATACGTATCGTGCTTCAAACAGCCAAATTTCATGTTTGAAAGGCATTGGCAAATGTGTCAGATCCTCTGTGTCAATATAATACAATATATAACATAGGTCTGAATATCAGCCCAGTCTTGGGGCTCTTCAGCAACTAAAACAGAGAGGGAAAGAAAGAAAACTCAAAATTTAATGTGTCATTGCTGAATTGTTTTGAGTGACTGTTACTAGTACACATCAGATACAAGGTATTTTAGTTAAAAAAGTCAACTGCTTCAGTTCAAATTGTTGGCCAACACAAATATGATGTGAGGATTCAAACTGCAGTTCTGGGCAAAGAATTAATTCCCTGGAAATTAAAGTGAAGTAACATCATATATCTAGTACACACATCTTAATTTTTCAAGAATAATACAAACTTTAGAGTCTATTGAATAGATTTTTGTAGAAACAGGAGTGTGTAGAGATTAGGTTACCTAAATGGCAAATTATCTGAAGCAGAATTTCTTTTTAGTATTTTAATATTAGGATTACTGTTTGCAATGTTTATCAAAAATAACATTTCCTTCCCCCAAAACTTTTCTCTATATGCTGTTCTATCAGATTTTTTTTCTTACATGTTGCATAACATGGTAATTTTGCAAAAGATGCCTCTATTCTAAGGTTTAGTAGTCTTCACGTATTTCTGTTGAGACTTTAACAGCTGTAATCATAAATATATATTTTCTAACATGTTTTATTTAGATGTTCATTTTGTTTACCAACTTTATAGGATGCCTGCAGTGGCTTTGGTGCCTGAACAGGATGTGGCACTGTTAGTTAATCTTTGAGAACCCAGGAAACAGAGTTTCTTCACCTTAAGACCTTTTGCTCTGTGCTGGTGACATCTGCACTCCAGCAGCTGCAAACCTGCTGTGAGGAAGATGAAGCAAGGGCTAGTGCTCCCTGACAGATTTCTCTGATTGTCTGGGTGCCAGTCAGTGGTGCAGACCTTGGGTCATATCCCAAATCTGAAAGACCAGAGTTAGACTTAGCTTTTGAAAACACAGTCTCCAGATTGAGCTTACTGTTTCAGCAAACTTTAAGCAGCTTGCCTTTTCCTATTGTAATGAAATAACACTCCCTGTTTTGACAGTCTCTGAGTGTATGGAATGGAAAGTCAAAATAAACAATGAAGACCACGTTGAACATTCTAATACACAACCACAAATGTTTACTTAATTTCTTGGCCTAAACTAGACAACTTATCCAAACATTTCCTCCTGTCGACTCCTGTCCTCCACAACATCCTGGGTTACTAGATTTTAGATAGGAGCTTCTAATACACATATCTCAGATTGAAAGCAGAGTTTCATTAGCACAAACTTCCCTATCATAATTGTAATCTACAGTAAATGAATGCAATTAGCCCCACCAGGGTCTCCCCTGAGCCCTCCTCTCCTCTAACATAATCTGACACTAGATTCTTGTATAAAGCTAGCATACTACATTCACTACAAGAGCAGCAGGTCTTCAGGGTTGCCCTTTCCAGGATCATGTCACTGCTTCTCTTTCAGATTTTAGTGCTCTCATGTCTTGGAGCCACAGAGCTACAGAGAAATTCACAGCAAAGGAAAAGCAGAAGGCCATTTCAGCACTTTTTCTACTTGGACAAAAATCTGTTTGAAAGTCAAAGTTCTTCTGAGCTGGTAAGCGAGAACCCAGTAGGAGCTGAAGAGACTCTGGAAGTACCAAGCTTTTTTGTATCAATTCCACAGACAGCATCTGGAAGTGAGAAGAAAGAGGAGAAAAAAATGTCCAGATTCATTCTTCCCAATGCAGGACTCCATGCAAACCAAGACCCGAGAACCAGGGTTGCACCCAGAGAACTCTCTCCTGTGGAAAACTTTTCTCCACCCCATTATTCCAGCAGGAGAGAGTCTGAATTTCCCTACAGAAAAGATGCCAAGAAATTTTGGGACCACTTCATGTTAAAGAAAAATTCAGCATCTGAAGAGGTTGTCCTGCCAATCAAGACCAATGAAATGCACCAAGAAAACTGCAGAACCCTGCCTTTTGCCCAGGTAAGAACAGGTATCCAAGATCAACAAACACACCTTTCCCCCTGTCTCTTGTAATCAGCAACTAAAGGGACATGGGTTATTTAAGAGGCTAAGACAACAGGCTTCAGAACACTAGCTCATGATAAGTGGCTGAAAGACACTGATGAAAAAGTTTTAGTCTGATGATGCAAGCTGCTAAATTGCAGCACTGGAAAGCCACAGACTCAATTTTCATAGAGTTATATATTATTTTTATGCACAGATATTCTGACACAGTCTAAGCAGGCAGGGAAGTGATGAGTAGTTATCCATTCAATGAATATACATCTCAACTGTTTGTAGATCTGAATTACAACCTCTCTCTCTCTATATATACATAGATAAAGAGATGTATGTGTATCTATACACACACACACACGTGTGTTTGTATATACAGAGTCTCAGGACAACTATTTACAGGAAAAGCTGGTTGTTTTCTTACAGCTAAGCAAGGATTCTTTTCTCCTGCCCTGTATTAATCAGAAAACTGATGTTAATGTCTAATTCTGTGCGAAGAATTTTGGAGAACTGGTAAACTGTCCCATGCATAGATGAAGCCATTCTGTTATATTGCAACATCAAGACAAGCAAACAGTATAGGTAAAAGTGCTGTATTCCTCGTAAGTCACCATCTATTCTCAGTGTTTCTGTAACCATGATCTGTTAAGGACCATGTCTTCTCACATCCAGAAGTAAATGTATTTCACACAGATATATGTACACACAGATGTTGCCTAGAAACATGTACTATTTGTTCTGAGAAGAAAAAAGTGTGCGGTTTTGTGTTTTGTTTTGTTTTTTTTTCCCTTTTTATGCCTTCATGCCTTCTAACAAAGTCCATGGGCCATTTCTGCACCAAAAATCTTAAACTGCTTTCTGTTTCAGGGTGTTACTCATAACAGCTGTGAGAAGGTGACAGTACAGAATAATCTGTGTTTTGGAAAATGTAGTTCCTTTCATGTTCCTGGTTCAGAAGATCATCTTTATACCTTTTGTTCTCATTGCTTGCCCAGCAAGTTCTCCATGAAGCGCCTGGATCTCAACTGCACTGATTCTGTTCCAGTGGTCAAAGAAATCATGATTGTAGAAGAGTGTAAATGTGAAACTCAGAAGATTAAACACCCTGTGATTGGATCTCTACTGTCAGACTTGTATGCAAATGTACATGAGCATAACTGACCTGTGCAAAGTACCTCTTAACTTGATCATAAGAATTTTCCAATGAAAAAATCCAAACAAGTTGTCATCACTCTAGTAGATAAGAACATTAAAAATGTAGACTTTCTACATGATCTCTGTTTCAACAATAACTTCACCTAAAATGTAACATATGTTTTCTTGCAGCTGGTAAAGAAAAGGAGATGAAATTACTGGGCTTATGTGTAAAGGTCTTACTTTAACAAGGGAAAACTAAAAATTTACCACCCTTCCTATCACTGTTTCTAGGATGCTAGTAAACAAAAGCTGAACTAATACGATTTATCTGTGCAAAAGCTGCATGTTAACTTGTTTTCATTGCCTTTGCTTGCAGGGAGTGCCAATATAGCTCTATTGGCAACAAAGATGAGATTTTACTCTGTTTCCTACAAAAATAGGTCTACTTTTACATCAAGATAATGACTAGAGAGTGTAAAACATAAACGGATATGAGGTACAAAGAAAGCTGTGACTAGTTAATACTGTCATACTGATTGATCCCAGTTGGAGTTCAGTTTTCATAGAAAACTAATACACCACACAATTTACACCAGTAGATGATGGCAAAGGGTATTTTGCCATAGAAACCACTTGCTCTCTTTTCCACGTGCCTGCACTTGCTCTGTACCTTTATTTTTACTCAGTGTTCAACTGCAGAAGGAGAAAAAAAACATAAAAAATGCCATACTCCTACAGAAAACATCACAGATGAATACATTGTTATTATTTAAATTCACTGTGGAGAGACAATGCACATTTTCCAGTCCAATGAATTTTAACATTGTCAGTGAATCTAAGATAAAGTTTAAATAATGTTCTCAATGAGTAAACTAAAGCAGAAAAGGCATTTGTGTGACAGAAAATCTGAGAAGGACTTTATCACCATAGCAATACCTTAACAACTTTACAGGAACAGCTGAGAGAACTCTGCTAGGAAGCATTGGAGTCTACTGCTAGGCAACACAGCACCAGTGGCTATTAGCTGAACTGCTGGCTTTCCTGCTCTCTCCAGCTGCTTCTCCCTGGATTTCTCTTGCAGACCTGGCACACCAGACAGAGATCAGCTTCAAGCAACAAAGTTCAGTATATTTCTATGCCAGTTTTTTTCAGTCCTCTGGGAATCTGCTCTCAAACCTGGGCCACTGTTGTTGAACTGTCACAGCTCTTTTTTAGGGTATTGGAAATCACTACTGACTTAGCTGCTCAAATTCAAGGGCTAGGTAAATGATTCCTTGTATTTGAACTGCAATGGGATTAGAAGTATCTTAATATTCTGTCAGAAAATATGTGCAGAATGGCTTTGGAGTCTAAGGTCCCTATTTACTAAAAATTGCGTCCGAATTCTGTTCTGATACTGAGTGTGAAGCTGTTTGCTTCTGCAGGTCACTTGCAGTGAATGAACTAAAGATTAGTATATACCTTTCATTACATATAAATCTGTTTTTAAATAATAAAAATTGCATACTAAAACTCAAGAAAGTCTTCTCTCTATTCTTTTACATGAAGGACTGATGTGAAAACTATATATGGTTATTTTTATGCTATGGCATGATACATGATGCCATTCCAAGTAACCAGCTATCAAGGTCTTATAATGCCTGTATTGTGTGTGAAAATTTTTAATCAAGCCTAGGGAAGAAAAGCACACACAGCATTAAAGTTCTCAACTTTTTTCTCTTTATTTATGTTTTTTTTTTAAATCTGAAAAAGCCAAGTGTTCTGTTTTACTCAGAATGTTTGACACATGTTTTAAAGCTGTCTGAATATATAAGAATCTTCATCCACATTTTCTTTCTTGTTTTCTAAAATACGAATATGTTTTTACATTTGATACTTACAGACAACCACTTGAAGGTAGGATCTACATACACTTCCAGTAAAATCACATGTTAATTAAAAAGAAAAATCTCCTGATCTTGTAATTTTGACAAAACTGACAGACATACTATAAGTTTCTCATGAAAATGTCTGAACCGCAGCTATATTGTGGACTGCAAAGTATTCAGCCTAATTTTTAAACCTTCTTCTCTGTCCTGAAGCATTACTGCAGTCAAAGAAAGCTATTCGTGTAAGGGGTTTGCAGGATGAGATTCTTAGTGTGAATTTGCACAGCTTAAAAGTAGGTGAAAAGAGGTAATGACAGCTGTAGTAATTGCTAATTAGATTAGTGCTGTAGATTTTTTGGATGCATGTTTAATTAACCCAGCAATGACTGGTTGCATGTAATTAGCACACTATTTTGCAAAATCAATCAATGTGTTAATTGGATCAGATTTCTCAGCCTTTAAAAAATCCATATTAGGAATATGTTTTATCCAGGGCCTAACAGGATTTTGCTCTCTGAGCATAATGATCGCCTCTACAAGCACAACGCTGTGGATCAGAAAGGTGAGGGGTGTCATCTGTATCACTGTATCACTATATGGATACTTTCAGTAGTAAGGTTATAGTAACAAACCCTAGTTGTGTCCGCTCAGAGCTTGCATGCTTTCTGTAATGAAAGCTTTTCCAGTGCAGCTAAGCTGACAACATAAGTGTTGCTAATGACATCTATTTTAGAGCACTCCTTGTGCAAACCTACCTTACAGAACAAGATTAAGCTATAGTTGCAGAGCTCTCTGAAAATTCTAATCAATTCCAAGCAGAGTTTCTACACTTCTGCCCTTTTATTTGTCCTACTCTCTCTTTTTCAAATGGGTGTGGTTTATGTAGAAAATAATTGAAGAGAAGTGCTGGTTTTTTTCCTATTGCTTTAGCACAGTAAATCTTGAGTCCAGACTATTCTTTTAAGTGTGGATTTAATGCAACCAGCTTTAATGCCGGTAAATACATCAAACACCAGGGTTACATCAAACTCTTATTGAATTCTGCACAACTATTCCAGGGAAAAGTCTCTGAAGCTGCACTTCATGCTGTGCTTGGTACTTTGTTCACTGTCTATGAAACATTCACAACTAATCTCATGGCTCTCAGCTGACTAGCTTTTACTGGCAGGTGGTGAAATCTCTTGCAGTGCTTTCTCTCAAATTTATTCACTCATTCCTTGCTGCAAGAGCAAAACAAGACTCCTTATTCATAGAGAAGCTCTCTGCCAGTCTACAGAGCTGCATAATCATGTCTGGGATCATAATATGCTGAGTTGGAAGGGATCCCTAAGGATCATTGAGTCCACCTCCTAAGCCTGCACAGGACAGCCCCAAGAATCACACCATGAGCCTGACAGTGTTGTCCAAACACTTGTGGAACTGTCAGGCTAGTCCTGTGACCACTTCCCTGGGGAGCTGTTCCAGTGCCCAATGATGCTCTGGGGGAAGAATCTTTTCCAAATATCCAACCTCAACCTCCCCTCATACAGCTTCAGGCCATTCCCTTGGGTCTTGTCACTGGTCACCACAGAGAAGAGATGAGTGTCTGCCCCTCCCCTTTCGTTCACAAGGAAGTTGTCATCCAATATGAGGTCTCCCCTCAGTCTCCTCCACACAGAACAGACAAGTGACCTCAGCTGCTTCTCATAAGGGTTCCTTCCCCTCAACACCCTTCACCATCTTCATTGGCTTCCTTTGGATGCTCTCTAATAACGCCAGTATCTTTCTCATATTGAGGTGACCAGAACTGCCTCCAGCACTAGAGGTGAGGCCACCGCAGAGCAGAGCGGGACAATCCCCTCCCTTGCCTGCCTGGGCGTGGTGTGCTTAATGCCCCCCAGGACAGGGTTGGCCCTCCTGGCTGCCAGGGCACTGCAGACCCATGTTCAGCTTTCCACTGGCCAGGACACCTATGTCCCTTTCCAACATCTCATTCCCCAGTCTGTCCATACATTCAGGGTTGCCCCATCCCTGGTGCAGAATCTGGCACTTTCTCTGGTTGAACTTCATATGGTTGGTGATTGCTCAGCCCCCTGTTTTGTCAAGACCTCTCTACAGCGCCTCCCTGCCTTCACGGGCATCAACTCCTCCCAGTTTTGAACCATCCATGAACTTACTTAGTATCCCTTCCAATCTTGCATCCAAGTAATTTATTAGGAAGTTGAAGAGCACTGGGCTGAGGATGGGGCCCTGTGGAACCCTTCTAGTGACAGGTCCCCAGTCTGATGTCACCCCTTTCACTGTAACCCCTTGTGCCTGACCCATGAGCCACTTGCTCGCCCATCACACGATGTGTTTATCCAGCTGTGGGCTGGACATTTTGTCCAGAAGGATCTTGTGAGAGATGGTAGCAAAAGCTTTGCTGAAGTATAGAAAGATGACACCAACTGTCTCTTCTTGATAACTGGGGTGTGTCACCTAGTCATAAAAGGAAATCAGGTTTGATAAGCAGGACCTTCTCCTCATCAAGTCATTCCAGCTGTGATCAATGACTGTATTGTCCTTCAGATGTTTTTCAATACCTCCCAGAAAATCTTCATACATCTACCAGGCACTGAAGTGAGACTGACAGGACCCTGTAGTTTCTGTTTTCTGCAAAACAAGTCCTTTGTCTTGCCCTTCTTAAAAACTGGACAATGTTCTCCTGTTTCCAGTCAGCTGGGACTGCTCTGGATTCCCAAGACCACTCAGAAGTCATTAAGAAAGGCTTTGCAACAGCATCAGCCAGCTCTTTGAGGATTCTCAGATGGAATCTCATCCCATAGATTTGTAGCGATCCTTCTGGAGCAGCAGATCCTGCACAACGTACCCAGAAGTATGTGCTGTGCCAGATGGTGTGTTTTTAAGAGTTGTGGAACTGGGGCTACTTCAGGTCCTCCATCAGAGAGGTTACCAGTAGAAACAGGAAACACTGGTAATAGATTATAAGTATTTCACATTTTCTGTTATGCTAACTCTAACTCCTTGAATATCTAACATGCAACGGCCAGCTTCAGCTCACCTGAAATCATTCTCTGACAGCTGTGCACACTCCTGCTCAGGTGAGAAAGAATGAGGATTAAAAGCCTCTATGGCTGGCCCTATTGCAATAATATTGGTAAAAGGTTAACTGTCCTGATTGGGAACAAAATTGTCCTGTTTACAGCACCTCAGGCTCCATGGCATCCGCAAAAAGCATTTTCACTTGAAAATTTAAAAATTAACCAGAAGCTAAATACTACTACTACTACTACTACTACTACTACTACTACTACTACTACTACTTCTTTAATAATGATAATGGTAATAATAATAACGATACTAATAAAAATAATGAAAATAATAATGATAATAACAACAATAATGACAACAACAATAATAAATAAAAAAAGTCACAGCTAGCCTGATGTTTCTCTGAGGGCTTTTCTGAGGAATTTTCACTTTTTCTTGTTTAACTACTGCTTTTATCAGTCATTTATTCTGACATTCTGCTGGTGGCTGCAGCCCACAGTCTGGGTGTTCAAACTGAGTAGGCATGTACCTAAGCTGCCTTCTGAACAAGGATGTATCTGCTGAAGCTTGTTCAAACTCACCTCACACTGCATAGATGCGGAACACTCAAGAAGTCGGTTGCTCTGCCTGGTCTTTAGACTTTTGGAGGAAGAGAGACATTAGAAGAACTAATACTAGGACATCTGCAGCCGGACACTATCTAAGCAGAACTCCTCACACCACTGAAGTGCATAAGATGAAAATTAACTCCTTAAATTAGACTACTGCCTGGTCTACCTCAGTACCCCACGTAATCTATCTGGGCTGCAGGATCAGGAGATTTCACCATGTCTACTATTGAGGTAGGCAGATACCTTGTTTTTGATTTTTCTGGCTATTAAGTAAGAGAAAAAATGGAGCTCAAGACACATTTTTCTTTTACACCTACAGCCTCATCCTCAATATGTCACATTGTGACTGACAAAACTTCTGGGCCACAACAGGTTTTGTTTCAGCATGCTGTTTCACTGACACAGATATTTTTCTTCATGAAGTGGATCTTCACGACATCAAGAATTCTGCTCCCATTCTAGAATTTACAAGTGTCTTCTATGTATGTCACCAAGGTTTACAAGAAAGTGAGCAATGCAGCAGTGCTGCAGGAATGTAGCAGCAACAAACTGCACATTTTAGAAGGATCCAAGAAACTGAGTACTGCTGAGAAGGCTGATTTCTCAGCTTAGTATGTATCTGTGCACAGACAATATCCCTTCTGCATGTTGGTCAAGGCTCAAAATGAATCCTGGAAAACAGTCTCAAGAAGCAAGGGGCTTGTAAGCCGTAAGAATCGTGGGAGTCACAGTGCACACCTCTTTCTTGCATGTGCTCCCCATAACAGAGCCTCAGCTGTTACTGCACATGGCTTGATTTTAGCAGGCTGATTTAATATTTACAGAGTGCCAATAAAATTTATAGGATGACAGCTGGTGGCTCCTGTAGTAATTTATAAACAGCAACAACAACACAACACAGACATCAGAAACTCCAAGAGGAATTCTATGCCATTGTGCAATATTCAGCACTGAAGAAAGTGAATAATTTTGCAGACTTCTAATAATCTTCCTGTAATACATCCATATTGGATTTTATGTAAAGTCTATATTATGCAAAGCTAGTATTCCCATAGGTATGTTTCTTCACACAGAATGGAGTTTACCACAAAGACTCATTATCTATCTACCTGGATTTGATATTCTGGGAAAAGAGTCAGGTAATGTCTATAGGCCTAGACTTTTCAGTTGGGAAGTCCAGCACACAACTGCCTGCTTTTCCTCCTGCAATGTGCTTTCTCAAAAAAAGCATTAACAAAAGGGGACTGCTGTGCTGATGACTAAGCCAGAAAAGACCACTGCCCTTGTTCCACAACCTGTGTTTACGCCACATTCCTGAATAGAAAAAATGCAACCTGTCTGGCAGGACTACAGATCCAAAGACTGGCCATTACCAGCGTACCACTGCAGAAATGCAAACACGTGGTATTCAAATGGAAGATAATATTACTGACTGATTCTTTGTCATTCTACATGAAACCTTCATTGAGCATACTATTACTCTTTGCTTATATTTCCATTTTACTTCCCAGTCCATGGTTTCCTTTAAATTTCTTGATTGTTTTGGTTTGGTTTTTTCCCATTTAAATCTATTCTTTAAATCAGTAAAAAGTTTTCACAGCTTATTACGTCTTTTACATATAGACATAAGTACATATATGAAATTTGTCATGGAATCGAGCCAGAGGCTGGGATTTTTTATTTATAAATATTTATGAAAGAATAACTTTTCAGTTATTCTTTTCCCCTTAACAGACATATTAACAGTCCAATAAATATATCTATTATTTTCAGTGTTACGTGCTCCTATCAACATATACAGGTTGTTCTGGAGGAACTGCTCTTCTCTGATTTACCTGGAACATGCTTCTTTTCTCCTTCCAGACAACCTCTAGTTTCTGCTACAAATATCTATATTCAGGTCAGAGAACTTTAAGTTGAAATATTAACAATTACCCTGTGTAATAGATGTAATAGAAGACACTAGGCACACTAAAAAGGACAAGGCCCAAAATCTTGACGAAAGCTTGAAAACTACCTAAACACTAACCTGGCTATTTCAATTCTGGCTTTTGGTGTGGGTTTTTTTTTTTTGTTGGTTTTTTTTTTTTTTTTGTTTTTTTGTTTTTTTCAGAATAATCATGTTATGATTAAGTTTTAGGAAGAATACGCACAGTAATAAAGATGAGTTTTCCATGCATTGGTGGTGTTCACAACATTACTCTTCATCCATTTCATCCATCATCATGAAAGAAAAATGCTCCAGGGTAAGAGTCCATCAATTTACAGTGGGAACTATGCCACTCAGACAGATGGGGCACTTTTAGGTAGACAAAAGATCATAAATGTTTATCAGCAATGGGTGCTCAAGGCATGATTCCCAGCTGGGAACACTGAAAATTTTGTCTGTTACAAGCTATCTGTGGCTCTTAGCCACAGCTAATCCTTCGCGGGGTCTGAATTATCTTTTAAAAATGAATGTTGGCTTCTGTGGCCAGGTAAGGGTCCTATGTGAGCAAGCAGCACAGCACAGCAGAGGACCTGAATGTTATAAAAATGTTGCAACTGGTCTGTGCTGCTCGAGGAGAGAGGCCAGGATGCAAAGTACAAGATTACAAGAGTAATTCTTTATTCATGCACATGAAGTGTCCCATTCAAATCAGGACACACTGAATGTGTTTAACAAATGGTTCTTATGCCTTTCATGCATTCATATACGACATAATTTGACCACTCACTACATAACCCACACTCACGCTTCTATTTTGGAAAACAGCAATAAATCTATGGTGTCACCATACAGCTGATTCTTGACTTGGGTGTCCCTGGAGTTGGTCTTGCTACAGCTACCTACAATGCCAGATAACGGCAGGGTTTTGTCAGAGGTGTTGAAAGTACTGGGATTCTGGTGTTATCTTTGTAGTTCAGAGGCACTTTTCTTCTTCATGGGTGGCTTTAAGATTCTGACAGACAAGAGGTCCTTATATGCTAGGTGAGGGCTGTCTTCCTTGCAGTGAGCCGGGGCCTTTCACTTATGGTGAAACCATGGTTATGTGGTATACAAGGAAAACCAAGCATCTCTTAAGGAAGCTACTGTGAGTTTCTAATATTGAGTTAAAACAACTTCATGCTATGAGGCCTAGCTGGTGCAGCTGCCAGATTCTCCCAGCAGCAGCCTGGAGACTGAGGCAGAGGCTTTGCCTGTAGCACTCATTTTTTTTTGTCAGGGATTGCAAAGGGACGCTGCAGAAGTGAAGTATGGAGAAAGGCTCATGCTGAGTAAAGTCTGTGCTCGGGAACGGGCCCGCGAGAGCGAGCTCCAGCCCCGGGTAAATGCGGCTGGCTGCTCGGCCACGGGCAGAGCGGTCACACGGGCTTCCCACCGGGCAGGGCAGATCACCCCTCCGGAGCGGCGCCTCCGCCCGCGCAGGAAGCGAGGGACAGACCCCTGCCCTGCCCTGCCCGGCCCGTGGGTGCCTCTCGCACACGAGGCGACACGCCCACGGCCCGCGGCCGTGAGGGGCAACCCGCGTCGGCCCGCGCGGGTTCGAAGGCCGCCTCTGCCTCCGCCGCGCCCTCCCTACCGGGCGCGGTCCCGCCCGCCGGGGCGCTCGGAGCGCGCACGCGCGGCTGGAGCGGCGGAAGCCCA